>VZTT01023198.1:16850-34754 GCA_013400855.1 Buphagus erythrorhynchus
TTTTTTTAATGGGCCTAAGCAGGGGGGGGGGTTGGCGGCTACTCAGTACTTAGTGCAGTCGTAGGAGTAGGGGGCGGCGTGGCGGTATAGGGAGGGCGCGGATCTGTAGGGGATCTGACAGGCGGAGTTGCTGCTCACCTGGTGCTCGCTCAGCGCCGCGCTCTCCATCCCCAGCCGGTGCGACGTGAACATTTCCCGCACGTTGGGAAAAGTCTGCTGCTGAGAGCCGAAGGTGTGCCCGGGCAGGTGGCTCAGCTCAGCGCCGTGGTTGAGGTACCAAGAAGCCGCGGGCTGTCCCCCCGCCGCCCCTCCGCCACCACCGCCGCCTCCGTGGGGATGCCCGGTGCCCAGCGCTCCGTCCTGCCCCGCGGGCAAGCTCAGCGTGCCCAGGGGCGACGGGGCGCCGGTGGGATGCTCGGCCAGCCCGTCCTCCAGCGGAGCGCACATGTGGGCCGGCCTGTCGCCGCTGTAGAGGCTCATAGCCCGCATGCTGCAGTGGTAGCTCCCACTAGTGTCCAGCGCCTGGCTGCACGCCGCGCTGTAGCCCGACGGCTGCCCCGCGGGGTAGCCCAGCGCTAGCCCGCCGCCCGTCCTGCCCGAGGCGGCACTCACCGGGCTCAGGTCCCCCGCGGGGGAAGTCCGCAGGGTCATGATGCTCTCCACGCTGAAGCCCGGCAGCCCGTTACCGGCGGGGTGATGCTCGGGCAGAGACGCGTCCGGCGAGGCGGCGGCGGCGGGCGGCGAGGCGGCGCTGCGGGGGCTGTCCCGCAGGGCCCCGCCGCTGGCCGGGCTCAGCGTCTCCACCTTGGTGATCACGGGCAGCTCGGGAGACGCCGTCTCGCTCTTGATCACCACCTTCTTCTCGGAGGCCGGCGCCGAGGCGGAGGAAGAGGAAGAGGAGGAGGAGGCTTCCTTGGGGAGGTCGGCGCCGGGCAGCCCGGGGGGCTTGGGCTGCTCCTTCAGCAGCCGTTCCCGGGCCTCCTCTTTCTCCTTGGAGACATCCTTCTTCTTGAAGCGTCTCCGGCGGCGCAGGAAGCTGCCGTTCTCGAACATGTTGTAGGAGT
Source organism: Buphagus erythrorhynchus (assembly GCA_013400855.1). Lineage (NCBI taxonomy): Eukaryota > Metazoa > Chordata > Aves > Passeriformes > Sturnidae > Buphagus > Buphagus erythrorhynchus. Next base: position 17,915 of record VZTT01023198.1, read on the forward strand.
CGGGGTCCAGGGTCCAGTAGCTGCCCTTGCCCGGCTTCTTGTCGTCGCGGGGCACCTTGACGAAGCACTCGTTGAGCGAGAGGTTGTGGCGGATGCTGTTCTGCCAGCCCTGCTTGTTCTCTCGGTAGAAAGGGAAGCGGTCCATGATGAACTGGTAAATCCCATTGAGCGTGATCTTCTTGTCGGGGGCGTTCTGGATGGCCATGGTGATGAGGGCGATGTAGCTGTAAGGTGGCTTCACCAGGTCCTTGGGGGCGGTGGGCTGGTGCGGGTGGTAGGGGCCGTAGGAGCGCCCCATGCCCGCCGCGTACTGCTCGGCGTGGCCCGAATAGACGCTCATGGGGTTGCCCATGCCGCCGTACGTCCCGGCAGCCCGGTAGTAGTTCTGCTCGCTTAAATACGGCACCACTCCCAAAGCGTTGGGGTCCGAGACGGAGTAGCGAGCCTGCATCATGGAGAGGGGCTTCCCGCGGCCGGGGAGGCGAGGAGGAAGAGGAGGACGGTGGAAGGGCCTCACCCCCGTCCGGGACCCCTCCGCGGAGAAGGGAGAGAGGGAGAGAGCGGGAGAGAGAGAGAGAGAGTCCCGGAGCCGAGCTAAATCCCAGCGTGTCCTCTAGCAGCGGCACCGCAGCGGCATCCTCCGGGTCGCCGGGGGCAGGGTGGTCTCTGGCGGCCTCTCCCTCCCTCTGTATGACTGTGATTCTGGTACACACGCGTACGGGCCCGCGGCGGGCACTGCTGCGGGCAGCTGGGCTGGGATAGGGGGGGCTGCTCTCGCAGGAAAATGGAGTTAAAAAAAAAAAAGGCAAACCAAAAACAAAACAAAACCGAAGAATTAGAAAAAAAAAAAATTGAAAAAAAAAATTTAAAAAGAAAAAGAAGAAAAAAGCAGCCTTGCGGAAAACNCGGCCCCCGCGCGCTCCCGGGCCGGGCCGAGCCCCGCGCCGGGCACCCCCGGCCCCCTCCGCACGGGATTTGAACGATTCGGCCCCAAAAAACAGCCCCAAAAAACGGATCCCCCCCCAGCCGGGGGGAATCTGCCTGCCCCGCGGCTAACAGCCGAGGTTTTGAGCGTTTTTCTGCAGGCAGGTTGCTGCCGCGGGCGGTGGTCGCGCCGGTATCACGGTGTCACTGTGCCCGGCGGGTGCTGCGTTCCCGTTTTTAAATAGATTTTTAAATATATTTCAGTGGGATGCCTCGGGAGAGGCCGCTGGGTGCTCGCCCCGCTGGCGGGGACATCGCGTCTCGGCCCCGCTGGCGCCGTCGCTGCGNAAAGCAGCCTTGCGGAAAACCCAGTCCTTGTCACAACAACGGCCCGAAACGTTCCGGAGCCCCCGGAGGGGTGCGGGAGCCGCCGAGCTCCCTCCCGGCCGCGCCGCGCAGCTTCAAAACTCGCCCCGCGCCGCCGCCGCGCTTTTACTCCCCGCTGNCGGATCCCCCCCCAGCCGGGGGGAATCTGCCTGCCCCGCGGCTAACAGCCGAGGTTTTGAGCGTTTTTCTGCAGGCAGGTTGCTGCCGGGGGCGGTGGTCGCGCCGGTATCACGGTGTCACTGTGCCCGGCGGGTGCTGCGTTCCCGTTTTTAAATAGATTTTTAAATATATTTCAGTGGGATGCCTCGGGAGAGGCCGCTGGGTGCTCGCCCCGCTGGCGGGGACATCGCGTCTCGGCCCCGCTGGCGCCGTCGCTGCGGGTTCAGAGCTCTGCCGCTTTGGGGGAGTTCGGGGATATTTTATTATTATAGAAAAAACCCAGCAAAACCAACAAAAAACAGCGCATTTAAGGGTCTATTTTTTTTTTTTTTCGTTCCGGGCGTTGAGGTGGATTTTCTTGTGCCTGTGAAATCCGCCCCTCTGCCTTCTCCCTAATGAGTTCATTAGAGGCAATCAGAATGGGACAATTAGGGATGCATGGTGACCAAGTGTAAACTCAAGTGTTGGGGGAAACTGCTGCGAATTGTTCTGTTCCACCCGAGAGAAGCGTGGATCTGCCGGGTGAAGGAGCCGAGGTGGGAAACCAGCGATTTTCCCGCTTCGCAGAAAAAAAAAAAAAATCAGAATATAACTATAATCAAAAATAGCGCTGCGAAATCGATTCGAGGCTGAAAAGAGCGAGATAAAGTGGAAATGAATTTGCTGTCACTTCGGCCGGGCTCCTTCCCGCCGCCTCCCCCGAGCCTGGCTGCTGCCGCTCTGATTCCTGAGCGGTGATTTTTGGGTTTCTTACACTATAATTTTGCCTTGCCCTCCTTGCAATTTGTGTGGTTTCGTAAGGCTTTAAACAAAGATATATTTTTTTTTCCCCCAAAGTCGGGCTGGGATTTTGGCTGGCTGTGGGATCCAGAGTCCCTTTTCCCGCTCGCAGCCGGGGCGGTGAGGACGAGACCGCAGCCGGCTCCGGCCGTGGGAACCCGGCGGGGCTGTTAATTACCGGAGATTTTCTTAATAAGAAAGGAAACGATTTTATGCGATAACTGAGGGGAGGGAAAAAAATTAAATTATGAGGCAGCTCCTCTACGAGGAGGGATGGTTAAAAATGATCTGCGATGGAAAAATTGATTTGGAAGTTTCTCCGGGCGCTTCGAAATTTTTATTTAAGTTCGACGGAAATAATTTCGAATGTTCGGGGAGGGTTTCGTCCACCGAGTACATGTCCGGGGATATTTTATTTGGGAAAACAAATAGTGAATTCAGCGAGATAAGCTGATACTTTTCATGTAAATGTATGACCATAAAAGAAAACTTTTATTTTTTTCTGGAATAATTTGAGAACGACTTCACACTTTTATGTTCAGTTTTCAAATAAATCACATTTCTCATAACAACTTGGGCTGCGTCTTAGCGTTCACAAGCACATGGGATTTCTTTAACGATATAAGTTTATAAAATGCAGAAAATTTTAAATGCAGAGCTTGAGCAAAGCCACCTCTGCGGTGTGCCCGTGCTGTCCCTTTCTAGAAGCCTGCAGAAATATCCTTGATGGAATCTTACCTCTCCTCGGCTGAAAACTTTACCGAGCTGAATTTCTACAGGATCCCCAGAAGCAGCAAATTTCTTTGCTTGCTGCAGCTGGGCACCGAGCAGAGACTGAACCAGCGGGCTCGGAAAAACCCAATATTCGAATGGCTTGAAGGAAAAAAAAAAAAAAATCAGCATTATGAAAAATACAGGGGGGAATGCGGGGAGAAGAGTCCCTTCAAGGAGGAGAGCTTGGAAATGCGGGATTCCCCCCGCGGGGCTCCCTTCTCCCGGTTCTCCGCCTAAGCCGCCGCTTTTCTTCTCGCAGCCTTTACCGGAGCGGCAGCGGAGCTTTGGGGGCGCCCCGGGGGCTGTTCCCGGTGCCGCTCCGGGGCCGTTCCCGGTGCCGCTCCGGGACGGTTCCCGGGACCGCTCCCGGTGCCGTTCCCGGGGCCGCTCCGGGGCCGTTCCCGGGACCGCTCCCGGTGCCGCTTAGCGCCTGCTCCCGGGCTGTTCCCGGTGTTGTTCCCGAGCTGCTCCCGGGGCTATTCCCGGGCCGTTCCTGGTGTCGCTCNCCCGTGCGGTCCCCGGGACGGTTCTGGTGTCGTTCCCGGTGTCATTCCCGGGCTGTTCCCGGTGTCATTCCCGGGCCGTTCCCGATGTCGCTCCCGGGCCGTTCCCGGTGTTATTCCCGGGCCGTTCCCAGTGTTATTCCCGGGCTATTCCCGGGCCGTTCCCGGTGTTATTCCCGGGCTATTCCCGGGCCGTTCCCGGGGCCGCTCCGGTCTCACCTGCCCGCGGGGGCTCCGCGCGGCGTGTGTCGCCCCCCAGGGGACACCGCGGGGACTGCAGCGCTCCCCGGCACCGCCCGGGGACAGGGACAGAGGGACAGGGGTGGGGACAGAGGGACAGGGATGGGGACAGATGGACAGAGATGGGGACAACGAGAGACTGAGCAGGGAAAGAGGACAGAGGGAGAAGTGTGGGAGAGAGGATGGAGGTGGGAACAACAGAGAGGATGAGTGGAGAAAATAAATGGGCAGAGGGAGAGGAAAGGTAGGGAAGAAAGAAGAAATGACGGAGAGAAAGAGAGAAAGAAAGAGAGAAAGAGAGAAAGAAAGAGAAAGAAAGAAAGAGAGAAAGAGAAAGAAAGAGAAAGAAAGGAAGAAAGAGAGAAAGAGAGAGAAAGAGAGAAAGAGAGAAAGAAAGAAAGAAAAGAAAAGAACTCTGTCTGGCACCAGTCCAGCCAAGACCCATTGGTGTTCATGAATTTCTCCCGGTTTTGCACCTGTACTGGAGAGGGCAGGAACCTCTGGCTGTGGGGAGCTGGTCCATCCCAATTTTCCAGACATTGCTGGGCTCCAACAGGACAGCCTGGGCCAGTCCCACCTGCCTTAAGGTGCCTCCTTCACTGGGTTATTTCATAAACACAAAAATTCACTCACACACTCTCTATTCCCACATGGAAATCCACACTCCTTTCATTAATGGAAACGACATTAAAAATGCTTCCCTTTAAAATTTGTAGCCTTCTTAAAATTTTCACTATTGAACCCCAAGCAGAACATTATGGCTGGTTTAAAGCCCTTTTTGGGTGCATTTTGGCTGATTTTCGTGGCTGCTCAGGCATGTTCAGCCTGCAGTTCCAAGGAATGATTCCTGCAGCACAAGGAGCTGCTTTCTGCATTTTTCCCAGGGTTTGGATTAATCTGATTCATCTGCCCCTCCCTTTATTTAGGTGTTTTCACAAGGGAGAGCTGCATTTTGTTTGCTTCAAAATCCCAGATCCTTTTTTAACCTCTTCCACTGAAATATTTTATTCAGCTTGGTAAAAATGAATTTTAGAGGTAATTCAGGCACATCCAAAGATTGATTTAATTTATAAAGATGTAGCCTTGTCTGCTTCCCAAAGAAAAAAGGTTTTCCTGTGGCATCACTATGAGCTGCTCCAGGCTGCAGCAACAGAAAAGACCCTGCAAAAGGAATTTGAAGCAAATTTCAGCCCTGTGGAGACAAACCAGAGAATTGAACCAGCAGGAAAAGATGCCACCTATCAGCAAATTCATAATTTTTTTGAGGCAAACTACCCTGATTTGTAGAAAGCAGCTCAGGCCCTCTTTTATGGAAGCAAGGAACAGCTTTGCTGAGTGTGCTTGGAGGGAGATGTAGGTGGTCTAGAAGGATCTCAGCTCTTGATTGTTAATGGATTAATTACCAGCACTGCTGTCCCTCACTCGTTTTCCCTTCCCTGGGGTGGGAATGAATCCCAGCTGGGGTGGGAACATTGGGTGACAGTGGCCAGGCAGTGCTGGCACTCCCAAACCCCACAAATTGCTACCCCAAGGCCTGATCCCCAACTCCCTGCAGGGACAGTGGAATCCCCAGGAGTTTTCCAGTTTTCCATGAGTTTTCCAGGAGTTTTCCAGGAGTTTTCCAGGAGTTTTCCATGAGTTTTCCATGAGTAGGAAGTGCAGGAATGAGCTTCAAACACCTCGGCCCAGCTGCACATGGGTGGTCTGCTGTGCCTGGAAGGATTCCCACTGGCTCCAGCAGCATTCCAAGCCAAGGAAAGGCTCTTCCCAAACCCCATCGCAGCACCAGAGCTCCAAATTTTATTTTTTTGGATGCCTCCAAGTGAAAAGGTGAAGCCTCACCGCAGCATTTATCACGATATGGTGCAGATATTAATCCAAATTTGGGAATCGCTCAGAGCTGGAGGGGGAAACTGAGCTCGGCAGAGTCTTGGCCTTTATGGAGGGAAAAAAACCCCTCAGAAAAAAAGAATTTGCATCTTGCCCAGCTCCATCTGCAACCGCTCAGAGAGGAGCATCCGAATTTGTTCTGCTTTTTTGGGTTGGCACAGCCACAGCTCTTGGATCCACAGCATCCAAGCCAAGCACAAACTCCGAAGACATTTCCCCCCCTTCCCGCCACACTTTAAAATAAACCTTCGCTGTTTCATTGTTCCCATGACCCCTCCATCCCACTCCGCTCAGGAATGTCGGGATTCTCAACGTCCTCCTTCTTCTTGGGGTGGTTTTAGTAGAATACACTAATTCTATAAATAATAAATCATGCAAACAAATAATTTATTATCCAATTAAAGGCGAGCAAGAAGTGAACTTTCGGGAAGCCGGCAGACTGTAGAGCCCACGTAGAGACTGGGAATTGTTTTATTCACCACCAGCCAACTTTTAATGGGAAACTAATTAATGTGAGGGATTATTTTACAAAAAGCGGGGTGGGTTTTTACCCCCAGCCATAAGACGTGATGGAAGGCCCGTGATATTTGTATAGTGCAGGCGGAAATCTCACATTAATACACCAGCACAGCTTTTTTTTTTTTTTATGTTTAATTCCAGAAGTAAAGCGGGCCCTGAGCAACCCTCCCTCACTCTGCTCCCCCCACTTCGCTTTCGAGGCATTTTGAGCCCTCAGCGCCGCCGTAGCCGCCGCGCGCGCCGGAGGGGGCGTGGCCAATTATAAAGTACCGCCCCTGTGGTGACGTAATGAGGGGGCTCGGTCTGGCGATGGGAACGTCACTACCCGGAGGGGCGGGCATGGGGGAGGGCGTGGTGGTGACGTCATGGGCAAGGAGAGAATGAGGGGCGGGGCAGCGGTGACGTCACGGCGTAGAGACAGCGGGAGTGCGGGCGGTGACGGCGGTGACGTCACGGCGGGCGGTGATGGCGGGCCCGGGCCGGCCGCTCCCCTCAGGGGCCTCCTCCAAGTGGGACATCCGGGAGAAGGTGTGGGAGCACCTGGAGGCCTCCGGCCTGGCCGCGTTCCCGCGGCCCGTGCGCGGCCGCATCCCCAACTTCAAGGTACGGCGGCTGCCGGCGCCGGGCCGCCTCCTCCGGCCGCTCCTTCCCTCCCCGCCTGGGGCCCGGCCCGGGCCGGGAGGCACCCCCAGTTCTCCCCAATTTCACCCCCGTTCTCCCCCAGCTCCCTGGGCCAGCGCCTCGCAGCCCTCCAAGAAAAGAAAGCAAAACCACCCTGTTAATTATGGAGACCCAGAGTGCTTTGAATTGAAGGGAATTTAAAACTCATTCAGCAGGGACACCTTCCACTATCCCAGGTTGCTTCAAGCCCTGTCCAACCTGGCCATTTCCAAGGATTAACAGAAAATTACCAGCCCCTCAATTAAAAATCTGCGGAAACCAGCCTGTCTGGAGGGGGAAGGTTCTAAATTGCCCACGTGTGCTGTGAGCTCCTGGGTGACCCGCTGATATTTTATGCAAACAGGGCGCCCCCCATGCTGCCACGAGGCTCCTGGGCTTGCAGGCGTTCCGGGCTGCCTGTGCAGTAAAAATAAACCCCGATGCTCCCCAGAGGAACGCCCGCTTCCTAACGCTGGAAGTAAGTGCAGGTATTCTCCTCTTGGCTCCCTCCCTGTGCCAGGGCTCTCTGCAGGCCTGCTGCTGTCTCAGGGAGCTGGATGTGTTCAGCAGAGCGCGGGAGGTGAAGGTGGATCCTGACAAACCTCTGGAAGGGGCCCGGCTGGCGGCTCTGCAGGTAACCTTGGCAGCCCTGAGGAGGAGCTGGGAGGGGACAGCAGAGCCTGGCAGCACCTGGCACTGCATCTTCAACAGCTTTTATGTGCAGCTCATTTGGGAGCCAGTAGGTGTCATGGAATGGTTTAGGGTTGGAAGGGATTTGATTTTGTCCAATGGGCAGGGACACCTAACACTAGCCCAGGTTGCTCCAAGCCCTGTCCATCCTGGCCTTGGACACTTCCAGGGATCCAGGAGCAGCCACAGCTTCTCTGGGCACCCTGTGCCAGGGCCTCAGCACCCTCACAGGGAGGAATTTCTCCCTAATATCCAATCTAACCCTGCCCTTTGTCAGTTTGAAACTCCTATCTCTTATAAAGCTGTTTAGAGACATCACTTTAAAGAAGGGGATGTCTTCAAAGGTATGTCCTCAAATATCTTCAAATGTATGTCTTACCTTTTATTTCTTCAATAAACCTTTTTATGGAATTTTCCTGTATTGGAGGAAATTAATCTTGCAAGCACTACACAACCAGCAACACTAACTACAACATAACAAATTAAATATTTGGCCATGTAGTTTTTACTGTGTGACAATAAAAATACTTCTTCAGTGTAAAATGAACCTTTTCATGTGGTTTCCCAGGCAAGGAAGACTTTGCTGGTTCCCACACCACGTCTGAGGACTGGGCTGTTCAATAGGATTGTTCCCCCTCCAGGTGCAACCAAGGAGATCCTGAGAAGATGTGCCACGTCTCAGGTGGGAATGAGGGATGAGGGAAGGCCCAGTTAAATTCTGGGACAGTGTGGGGTTAGGATGGAACAGCTGGAAAACCTGAAATATCTTCCTGTTAGGATGTTATTCCTGGGTTTGTGTACACAACTGCCATTGATAATATTGAAATTAGGAGAAGATTTAGACTTAACAGGACAGAATTGATATTTCTGAGTGGTTTTTGGAAAAAAAATGAATGACTTGAGGTGAGTTGGATCTTTCTTCACACTCCTACATCGTGCAGTTTTGAGCTGCTGAACCCTCTGGGGAATATTTTAGTGCTTTTGGGTATTACCAGATAGGAAAGATGAGATTTTTTTAAAAAATACAACATCCAAAGCACCGTGAATTGTGGCATTTGCATGCAGTGGGGCCCGGACACGTGGTGAGGTTTGGGTTTGCAGCGTGGTCTCTTGCTGCCCTCTTGTGTTACAATCTCACTGTACAGCTGAAAGCTCTGGCCAGAGAACCCTGGCAGGTTTTATATTCGTCTTTATTTGCCATGAAAACGCAACTGGTGCAGCATGAAGAGGTTACTATATGGATTTACTTCCTCCTTTATCTCCTGCTTAAGGCAATAAAGTTGTGCCCAACCCCATAAACAACTGAAGTTGTAAATGGCTGGTAATTAGTAGTGACTTTCTTTGTTGGAAGTTCTATTGGAGTCATTAACTAATTAAGCTGTTCAGGCTGAAGAGCACTTTTGAAAGAGACCTTTCTCTTGGCCTGCTGTCTGATCTGGGCTCTTACCACCCTGTGTCTGGTTTTCCCCCCAGCCCACTAATGAAAAAATGCTGTTGGCAGTTTGTGTTTACAAAGCACTGTGCAAACAATCCTTACCACACTGCTGGGAAGTGCCTGATGGGCATTAGTGCTGATAGTCAGCCACAAATTGCTGAATTCTTGGGGTTTGTGCTCTGCACAGAAAATGTTTGGCTCTTTATTGTGATTTTAATATTGTTAATTTATAATTAGCACCAAGTTGAGTTGGTGTGAGGAGCATTTACAGTGTGCTGTAGTGTATATTGGGAGTGATTGAATCACAAGATGTGTTTTTAACAGTTTTAAGCCTCTGATATTTAAAAACCCAAGTAAACATAATTTCTGCTATCTGGACAGAATTTTCATTAAGATGACAACAGATTGAAGAGGAGTGGGTGGGGATGAACAAGGAGGGGAAGAAAAAAATAATTATATCACTTTGTGTAACTGCAGATTTCTTTGTGTTGTAGCTGTCTGTGTCTAAATTAACTTTGTGGTTTGTATTTCAGAATTAATTGAAGCTTTTGTAGTGCTCTGGTATTCCTCAAGTTTTTAGTAGAGTAGGGAAGTATAAAATGGAAGTGTCACTTGCCCTCATTCTTAGGAGCAGGTTTCCAAAAAAGTGTTTGAAAAGATCAGGTTTTGATCCTAAATAAATAACCTTGCTTCTAAAAGTGCCCACCTCCCTCAGCTCTCCTTGCAGTGTGCCAAAATTGTTGTCACTGAAGTAGGGAATCTATTCTAGGATTCCCTGGGGAATAACTTCCCAGACATGTACAGCTTGGCTAAACATGGAAGAGACCCTTGGAAACGTGGGGAGTTACTTGGATTTATCAAAATATCCTGGATTTCTGCCTCAGTGCTTGGAAGACTGTGCACTCTGCAAACCTCAAATGCTCTTTTTTTTCCTGCAGGGTGTAAAGGACTACAGCGTGCCTGTGGGGCTGGATGGGAAAGCACAAGTGGATTTGGTTGTTGTGGGATCAGTGGCTGTTTCTGAAAAAGGTAAGGAAAAACTTGCAGCAGAAAGGTCCCAGTGCAGTGTCAGGAAGGCCACACCACGTGGCAGAGACAGATTTATCCTTGGAGCTGAGTTGTGGTCTTGGGTTCTGCTCTGTGTGTGACAAATCCCTGCTCCCCGTCCCAGCAGGAAGCAGCCATGCTCCAGGATGCACTGGGCACACAGCAGAGGGCTCAGAGATGTTTTGGCCTTCAGGAAAACTCTTGAGGCAAGCAATAATTTGTGTTTTAAAGGAATCCAAGCAGGCTGCCAGGTCAGAGATCTGCTCTGCTCACACAGGCTGATGTGTTAGACCTGCTGATTCAGTACCTATTTGGGGATCAGATTTTGCATTTTCTAGTGTTTTGGAAGTCTGCTGGTGCTGAAAAATTTTCCACTGACTTTATCCCTTGCCTAAAATAACACAGTTTTTGTGTATGACCCAGACTCCTCTTTACCCACATTAACCTGTGTTGGACATAAATAGAAGGTTCTAAATACAATTGCTAAATAAACTGCTGTGTTAACTGCATTAAATTTGTTTATTCTGAATGGGAAGCTTCTAGGATCTTTTAGGAGTCATTGAAACTGATGTTTTATTTCATTGCAGTGCTGATTTCAAGGAAAATTGCACTCTGTGAGAGATGCTGATCTGATTTTTTCCAGAGTTACAACTTGCAGACTGCTGAGTTAATTACATGATTTTAACAACAACTTTCCACTCTGCTATTTGGTTTTTTTCCACTTTTCTGTGCTTTAGGCTGGAGAATTGGCAAAGGGGAGGGTTATGCAGACATGGAATATGCAATGATGGTGTCCATGGGTGCAGTGCAGGAGGACACACCTGTGGTTACCATCGTGCACGACTGCCAGGTGAGTTCAGATGTTCAAATATCCCCTCTCCAGCAGGGAGGGAGCTCTGGGACACTTCCTGCTCTGTCTGGAGAGGAGGCATGGAATGATGCTGGTTTGGCATCTTTATTCCCATTGTCTTTGATGGATTTTCGTGTGACAAGACATCAGGAATGATGCACAGTTTTAGGGAATTTGTTTTTAGCTACTTCACCAAATCTCTGCCTTGTAGGTGCTGGACATAGCAGAGGAGCTCCTGGATGACCATGATTTAACTGTGGATTACATCCTCACTCCAACAAGGACTATCCAGACTAATTGCAAACGACCAAAACCTCAGGGAATAATGTGGCACAAGGCAAGTTCCATCTTAATTCAAGTTAAATCTTAAACCTTTGCAGCTGGTGGCTTACTGGTACCAACAAGCTGCTGATAAACCCCCCATTTCTGTATATAATTTTTCTAAAATTAGAAATACTTGGGAAAAGAGCAGATGTGTTTGTCAGGTGAAACAAAACAGCAGCATCTGTGTGCAGTGGGGTTTAAGGGGTAATGGTGAGGAGGAGAAATGTTTCCCTACATCTGAGGTGCTGCCCCATCCCTGGAAGTCTCCAAGGGCAGGCTGGATGGGCTTGGGGCAATCTGGGATAGTGGGAGGTGTCCCAGGGGGTTGGAACTGGTGGGTAGAAGTCTGTGCTGCTCTGGTTGGGAAAGGAAAACACAAGCTGCTGGTGGAACATTCCTGTTTCTGCAGTGGATTCACTGTTCAGGGATAAATTTGTTGCTGGAGCTTGTTTTCAGGTAGAAGAAGAGTGACTTCAAACATGAACCTTTATTTATTGGTAGTTCCTCGATTGTGGATTTGGCCTTTTCCCCCTGCCCAGTGTCTGAAACTTCCTCAGCTTCCCAAATTGTTTCAGAAAAGCCTTGAGTGAATTGTTTTACTGGAGGTTCCTGCTGGGAAAGCTTTTTCTTTGTCATTGGATTTTCATTTCTAAAATCATCCAGTTAGGGAGCAGACACAATCCTGCATGAGTGAGTACAGCAGGAATGCTGAAACGAGGAATTGTGCACCCACATCTTGCAGAAACTGAGGAATTTTAAGGGAATACTCCCAGGGAAATCAAAAGTTGTGGTTTAAAATTTGCCAACCAGCAAAAAGAGTTAAATTTCTTTAGGTAATGTATCTACAACAAACAAATTCTAGCCAGGACTATTTTTATTCCAATGGTGGGAGAGCATTTTGCCCTGCCTGTGGTTGAGGATTTGAGGTTATAAATAAATAAATAACAGCTCTGTCTGTCCTAGTGCATTTTTTCCATTGAATTATTTTTGAATTGTAATTTTTTTTTAGGATATTATTGAATGTAATTGTGTTGAAGGCCTGCCCCTTGTGCTCAATCCGTCTTGCCAACATACTTTTGATCAGTTTGTCTGCCTTGGTGTCAGACTTCTCAGTAAGTGGCCTTGCTGACACTTTTTTATTTCTTTTTCTGTGCCTTTAGCAGAAACTGAATTTTCTGCAGCTTTCACTGAGAATGAAGCACAGATTGACCCTTTATTTGAATATTTGAGTGCTGATTTAACACCTCGAGCTGTGTGGATTAAATAGGAATATTGGAGAAGACCAGACAGAGCAGGGATAATCATCACTTTTCTGCCTTTTTGGGAGCAGAACAAAGTATGGTGTCTATATGAAGAAGAAATTACCATTATTCCCCAGGGAAATGAGTGACATTTATTTTGTTTTGTGCCTGTGGTGGTACCTGGATGTTCAGCAGAGGGGTCTGGAGGTGGGAGGTCTGGTTAATCACTGGGGTGTGAAAAAGGCAGCATTTGATAGGGGCTATTTAAGTGTTTGTCCTTTGGATTTTCCTGGCTGCTTCTCCATCATTTTCTCTCCATCCTTTTCTCCTTCAAATCCTGGCTTTGCTGGTGCATTCCTGTTCCTCAGAGCAAAACTAAATGAACCAAGAGGCAGTGAGTAAATAAATCATCCACTTCTAACCATGGGGTTTGTCAACAGAGAGTGGCTTAACTTCATTGTGAAGACCTGTGAGGTGGAAAATACATTGTAAAGAAAAGTTGATCCTTGGGAAACAGGGCTGGATCAGGCCAGCACAGTGTTTAGGAGTTTGAAATCCAGGTGTTTGCAAATATGGGATTACAGCTAAGGATTGTTGGAAGGATGTGCTGCCAGTAATGCCCACTCTGGGTCTGCAGCTCCAGAGGGAAGGAGGTGCTCACCCAGCAAACAAATCCATGGCTCCATTTCCATGCTGAAGGAGGTGCTGCATTTTCCTGGAGTGCTTTTGTGTCTTCTGTGCTGTTTAAAGACTTTCAGAGAAGAGCCACAATATCATCAATACCAAAGAATCATTATCAAGCACTCTAGAAAACACTAATAAATCCACAGTGCTGGGAGGTGTTTGTGGAAGTTTTGTGCCTCTGAGGTCAGAGTTTTGGGACATCAATTTGAGTTACTGGAGGGCAGCAAGAGCTGCTGAGAGCTGAGCACTCTGGAAAACTTTATTTGGATGCCAGTGGAGAATTACTTGGCTTCATCTGTCTTGAAAATCCAACCCATTGTTTCTGGGAACTCTAAATTCATGAAGCTACTTGCTTTCTTATTTAATATTTTCTATGGGTAACTATGATCTTTATCTGGAACGCTGGCTATTATATTTGTCCCAATTATCAAGTTATTTGTGCTGTGCTTATTTTAAATTGAAACTGTACAGACAACTTAAAGTATTTGGGTTCATGAAAAGGGAAATGAGAGTAGTTGGTGGAAAAATCACTGTATTTTAGCAAGCATTTCCTTCTGGTTTTGAAATAATTCTTCTGCTGAGAATTTTATAGCAGTAGGAAAAGAATTTTCCTGAAATAAATGAACTGGGGGGGGAATCCCAGTGGCAGAGATGGAAACTCTCTGAAAACAAACAGCTTTGATTTGGGGTTGTGATAGAATATTTGGAAAGCTGAAAAAATGCACCCATCCAAGCTGGCAAATCCTGGAGGAAATTGCAGTGAGTGTAGCCAAGGCTTTTTTGGATGTTTTTTGGGCTAGTGGGAGCAGGGAATGCTTCCACATGTGGTCACACATCTCAGCACCTTTGCAGAGTCCCCAGACTGCAGCTGGCACGGGTGGATTCCAAGTGTGGTTTCTCCTGAGGGACACCAGCAGGCTCCATGGGCTGCCAGCTCCCAGGAGCATGCCCTTGGATTGTGTGCACATATTTGGACATTTTGTGCAAATGGATGATAAAATATTCAACTGTGCTGGCCTTGCTGTCCCAGCCTTGTCTGTGCCTCCCATCCCTGTTTGCTCAGAGCTCCTGGGCACGAGGACACAGCGTGAAAATGGGGTCTGTCCTGGAAATCCTGAACAGTCTGGGGTCAGAGCCCTCTGAGGACACAGGGTGAAAATGGGGTCTGTCCTGGAAATCCTGAACAGTCTGGGGTCAGAGCCCTCTGAGGACACAGGGTGAAAATGGGGTCTGTCCTGGNAACTGTGCTGGCCTTGCTGTCCCAGCCTTGTCTGTGCCTCCCATCCCTGTTTGCTCAGAGCTCCTGGGCACGAGGACACAGCGTGAAAATGGGGTCTGTCCTGGAAATCCTGAACAGTCTGGGGTCAGAGCCCTCTGAGGACACAGGGTGAAAATGGGGTCTGTCCTGGAAATCCTGAACAGTCTGGGGTCAGAGCCCTCTGAGGATGGGCAGAGATGAACCTTGCAAACACCTTTTGCCCACCTGTTTGGAAGGGCTGATGGATCAGTCTTCATTTTAAAATCATGGAATAGTTCGGGTTGGAAGGGATTTTAAAGAGAATCTTATCCCAAGCCCTTGCATGCCTTCCGCTGTCCCAGGTTGCTTCAAGCCCTGTCCAGCCTGGCCTTGTACACTTCCAGGGATCCAGTGGCAGCCACAGCTTCTCTGGGCACCCTGTGCCAGGGCTTCCCCACCCTCACAGGGAAGAATTCCTTCTCTATATCTAAACTGAATTTTCCCCTTTTCCATTTTGAGGCCATTCCCCTTGTCCTGTCACTGATGAATAGTCCCTCTCCAGCTTCCTTGTAGCCCATTCAGATCCTAGAAGGTGCTGGGATGTCTCCAGGCTGAGCAGCTCCAACTTCCTCAGCCTGTCCCCACAGGGGAGGTGTCCCAGTCCTCCTACCAACTTCGTGGCCTCCTCTGGACTTGATCCAACATTCCATGTTTTTTCTGATGCTGGGGACACCAGAGCTGAGCATGGGATTCCAGGTGGGGTCTCACAAGATCCAGGTGTTCCTGTGTCAGTGTGTCAGAGATGAGGGGCTGTGTGAAGCAGAATGAAATAGCAGGATAAGGACAGCTTCCAATCCCATCCAATCCCATCTGCCCTTCCCTGTCTGCCTCACTCCAGAACTGCAGTGCTTCCAGGGAATTCTCAGTGCTGTTTGCCTTGGCCTGGGCTGGCTCAAGGGTCAGCATTACTCACTCTGACAGAGGACAAACACATCCTTCATCCTCCCCAGCAAGATGTTGGAAGTGGCTCTGATCAGAGCCGTGTGGGAGCAGGGGGTGAGGAGAGCCCTGGTGTTCCAGCAGGGATGGTGCAGGACTCCATCTGCCACCACATTTCAGGATCAAACCAGGTCTCCTAGCAATGGATGCTGTGGTTAAGTGCTGGGAGATTTGTGTTGGCACTCAGCATCCAGGACTTTTTTCCTCAGGTTTCTGTCAGAAAGGGGCCACGTTTCCCTCCTCAGCTCCTTTCCCAGTAATTGTGTGCCAGAAGAATTTATCCAGCCTGCTGTCCTCTTTCCCCAGGGCTCTCCCAGCCATGGCAGGGAGTAGGCAGGATTATTAAATGATTAATTGCCATTGGTGGAGTTATTTTTAACCCAAATCACTTCAGAGTTTGTGGCAGAGACCCACAAACACTTCTGTTGGCCAACCCCAGAGGGCTGAAGTGTGGAATTGATCTGGGAATTGGTGCTCAAGGGATAATAGGAGACTTCTTCAGCTTTGGTTTCACTACCAAAGCTAAATCCCAACACTCAACCCAAAGTTTAAAAACATCAGTAAATGGTTTGGCCTTGACTTTAGAGGGATGGGGGAAGCTTCCAGTGCTGGGTTTGCCCATGTTCACATAGCAGGGTCAACCAGACTTGGGCTGGAATGTCCCTTAAATTCTGGCTTAGCCTAAAGCAGGAGGTGGGGACAGGGATAGAGACAGGGACAGGGATAAGCAAGTCTAGGGAGGACTGAGCAGCCAGCACAGCACCCAGAAGTGTGCAGCTTGTTTGAAAGAGAGGAGGAATATCTTTGGCCTCTCTCCACATGGAAATAAATCCTTGCAGTCCTCCACAGCTCACAGGACAAAAGGAACTTTTTGCATGATTGTAATTAGCAACACATTGTACTACCACAGGGTTCTTTTGTTTGCTCTTTTGCAACAGAGCAGAACAAGCTTTTTCCCCTGCCCTGCCACCCACTGCCCCCTTTGCCCTTTTAGTTCTCACCCCCAAAAACCCAATGGATTTGTTTGTTGAATTGAAACCCCAAATGGAGTTTCTGCCTTTCTGTGGCATAAAAGTGGGAGAAAATAAGGAAGGGTTTAGGTTTGACCCAGCTGAAATGTTCTCCTAACCCCAGAGAAAAAAGCCCTTGAAGTAAATCCTCTGTGCCTCTTGTGACAGGAGAGTGTCAGCTGACAGTGTCAGAGCTTGTCTAACGTTTTTTATAAATCTTTGCTAATACAAAAAATACAAGTCCTAAATCAGCTGCCTTTGTTGCTTTGGTGTTGTGAAGGTTTGTTTCTGTTTTATCTGCACAGGGCTGGATTTTAAGGGAGTGACAGAATCACTTCATGGTGGTGTTTGATCAGAACTTAAAATAGTTCATCGCCCTTACAAAAATCCCAGAATCATTGAGGTTGAAAAAACCTCCAAAATCATCAAGTCCAACCTGTGACTGATCCCAGACCAGGCAACTGAGTGCCATGTCCTGTCTTTCCTT
>VZTT01023201.1:19363-38096 GCA_013400855.1 Buphagus erythrorhynchus
GGAGCGGGAGCTCGCAGGGATAGGAGCGGGAGAGGAGCGGGAGAGGAGCGGGAGGCCCCGGCCCGCCCGCCCCGACTCTCCGGCCTCGCTCGGGGAGAGTCCCCGGGCCGGGCCGGTCCTGGCACAGCGGGCGGGGGATTCCCGGCTCACCGGGAGCGGTGGGGCCGTGGACAAGGGAGGAGGAGGAGGAGGAGGAGGAGCAGCATCTCTCGCTGGCAGCGAGGGAAACAAAACAGGCCCGCCAGGAGTTGCCGGGGCCCAGGGGGAGTCGGGACCGAGCGGTGCCGCTGTGCGGGAGCCACGTCCAGGCTGCGGGAGCCGCCACCGCCCCGACCTGGGCTCCCCGCGGCTGTGCGAACAACTCGGTCTTGGTTCTTGGTAGCCAGTCTGGCATCAAAACGCGTAAACTCCAGCAGGAGTGACGATCCTCAGAGTGAAGCCCCAAAGATGCCTTGGCTGCCAGCAGGCCGCTGGGCGATGCTCAGCTCTCCACGTTGCCGTGCCGCAGGGCTGGCGAGCCCCAGGTTTGGCTCTCTGGCATGGTGAGAGCCCCGTGTCAAAGCTGGTGGGTCGGCGTTTGAAAAGGGCTCGCACAAAATGACGCTGCTCATCCACCAATTGTGTGTCACCGGAGGGGAACACGCACAGTCCCACCTGGCTCTTGCCATCGGAAGGGGAGTTGGCACGAAGCTTCCATGACAAAGGAAGGATTGCAGGAGCCAGGTCAAGCCCTGCTGGATGTCTCTTGCCCAGCCTGTTTTAAGGAATGCTTCCTCCTTGCCCTGGTGTGTGTGACGGCAGTGTGACACACAGGAGTGGCTATTGACATGAGACTATCTCAGAATAACATGTCACACTCTGCTCTAGCAACTGGGAATTTTCCTTGGTTATCAGAGAGAAACAAGAACCAAGTTCCCATCTTGGCCTTCACTTCTAAAAACAAATGAAGCTGTTTTCACAAATCTATCTGTAACTGCAGGTAGTTGTTTCCAGTTTATTGCTATCCTTAGTTTAAGCCATTGTGGGGGATCATAAACTACAGAAATAAGCATCGTGTTTACCCTTATTGTCTCCTTAGTACTGTTACTGTTTGCTGTCACCATGAAGTTCCTACCTCTCAAACTCACTATACTAAGGATTTTTTTTAAAATAGTGTAGTTAGAAAAGCCAGTCTTGTATGTAGCTACTAAGCTTTTTCTTTCAATTTCACCAAGTGAAGCTGTGCAAGTAATATACATTTATCTACCTTCAAAATTACTTGCCTGTAGCATTTTCAGAATGATTTTCTCTGCTGTTTTGCCAGTCTGAGGAATGCAGTTATATTCTGTGCCATCTTTCAGTTCTTAGTTATTGTCCACTGAAAACTCCCAAGGATTTTTTTTTGTAGTACTCACAGCAGTAGTAGCATTGTAAAAACAGGTGTCATGTTCACACTGGTTTTTTTTCTAATATAATATTTAATACTAATTTAATGATTGCCCAAGACCTGGGCAAATCTTCAGCAAGGTTGGAAGAGGAAGTGTATATTCTGTCTTTAAAATGCCACTAAAGGTTTGGGATTTGTTTTCTGATTCAAACTTATTAATGTTGAGATAATTTCAGCAAGGGATGTTTTATAGTATTTCTGGTTTTGGGAATGAAGAATGCAAATGCTTCTCATTGTTTGTAGAAAAATTGCCTCAAACCTTAAAAAATGAGAAGAGGGGGCCTGTGATTCTAGCATTTATCCTTCATGAGCTCTAAGGAAAGTTTATGTGACAGTCTGCTCCTTTTGAACTCTCACCCAAAGTGGAGACATAGAATAGGAGTAGATGAATCTCTCCAAGATAATAACTGCTTTCCTCTATGGAGGTGAGAGGATGCTGAGTCACATGCAAATGTCCTGCTCTGCCTTTGCCCAGGTGAATCACCCAAGCACATGCTATAAATCTTATCAAGAGTTAGTTGCAACTAGCGTGGTTGATGCCTAGACTGTAAATAATACTTGCTTTAATAAGGGGATCTTAGCAGTATATAATTTTTAATAGTACAGTGCACAAAACTCCTATGAAGAAGAAACCTTTAGGTTTCACCTAAAGACAGTGTTAAACTTAGCTCACTGTGTCAGTTGTCAGACTGAAATTTTTGTAAAGGCCTCCACTCTCCTACCTTATTGTTCTTAAGCATCTCCTGATTGAAAAGTTTCAAACACTGTTGCTTTATAGACTGACTTGGAGAAGGGCTACACAGATGTGGAGGAGACGAAGCTCCCCCAGAGCAGAATAACGACAGAGAAGAGCAGGATCCAGGACTCCCAGCACCTGAGATTATTTTCACTGTTTTGTGGAGCTGGGAAATCCTCACCTGCTCTGAGATCCCATAAATCAAGGCTCCTTCATCTGCCCTACCTGTTGCAGTTAGGCCTGGCCATGATATTGCTGAGTTAGTGCTGGACTTGCAGGAAAGTGTGTGTACAGATGTCTTACTGTGGGGGTTAAGGTTCTTGCTATGGTTGTGGTGCAATGTAACATCCTAGTAAAACAGCTTTTTTTAACAGCACACAGCCTACACTGCTGACACAGTGATGTTGTACACAAATTGTATTTTGCTAATATTTTCTGTATCTGAAATGCTGGCACTTCACTCTGAACAAAGGGAGGTGTCAAACATGCTGCATGTCTGTAGGGTGCTTAGCAGATGTCTATGTAGTATTGAAAAACTTTGCCCAGCAATCGATATTTTCTTTCCAGATATAATAAAGGAGCAAAATCGAGAGTTAAGAGGTACACAGAGGGCTATAAGCAGAGATAGAGCAGCACTTGAAAAACAGGAAAAACAACTGGTAAGTATGACAGGGAACTTTATTTTGCTCTTTAAAACACACACACACACGACAGAAAACTTGCAAGGTTTTAAAGATACAAATCCATAATAATGGAATACTAAATATACTAAAAAAAGTTGTCTTTCCCTTTTCATTTCTCAGTTATTAAAATTGTGTTGGAAAATATTTACTGTCCAAAAGCAATTCTCAGCCTTGTTTCAGGAAAATCCTGAAACAATCCACTTAGATAAAATAACCACATTGGGTTTTCCCTACAATTCCCAGCAGTCTCTGTCCTTCAGAAGGTTTTTTTTCTAAAAGGTCTGTAAATCAGTGGTCACGTGGTGGAAAAATTAAGAGAAGTGCTCTCACATTACCATGACTGTCCAAGTGGGAGAGAGTACTTGAAAAACCACAGGATATCATGAGTACCCCATAGAGTTGTTATTTTCATTCAGATAGAACTTCCCTAAAATTAGCTAATAATAGTAGGACTGTTTGCCTAAATTAAGATGTATTCAGAACTTACTGTGTGTGAGCTTTCAAGCACTCAGTGGCTGAATGCTGCACCTGTGTGGCACTGTAAGAGGAGAAATGGATGTGCCAGATGGTGGGGTTTGATGCATGAAGAATGCTCAGACTGTGGGAAAAGCTGTGCAAATCCAGCCTGTTCCAGCAGCTATTGAGGTGGTGGTTCATGGCAGCAGGTTGCATGAATACCAAGAGCTGGGAATAATAAACTAAAAGATCAGAGAAACTGTTTCTGAAAGCCTTGGACAGGTAACATACAGTAGATTGCTCATAAATACGGCATTTTTTCCAGTATGAAATAGTCCAGATATTTCTTAATTTTAGTGAATATTCAGGCTGAAGTGTTGATTACTTACCACACTAAGTGGTTTCAGAAATGTTGGATTTCTGAGGAGAAAAAAGAAGGAGCATTGAAATATGTCTTTGAAAAAGTTAAAATTTGCTGCTGGAATGAGAGAAGCAATGGAAAATAAATATTAATTTTCAGTGTCAGATCAGGTGAAGAAGGATCAGAGGCTTATCAGTCAATCTCAAAACATTTAATTATGTGCTTTCTCTAGAAAGACCTCTTTTTCCCTCCTTAATTTTAAGGTACTACTCTGAGACAACCCAGTTATACAGTTATATTAATTCTATGGATAAAAATACCTTAATTTATGCAGACAGTTCTGTTTCAGTTCAGTAACCTGATATAGCTATGTGAATTTTGATTTTTTTTTTCCCCAGAAGAACATAACTGGCTTCAATAGGTTTGCCCCAGACCTCCCAAAAGCAGATAATGTACCCCAAATTTACCCAAATTCTTCTAAATTAAGAATAAAACCATCTGTATATAGGGTTTGATTTCTGCAGGTGGATTATCTGCAGTGATTTAGCAATGGTTTGTATTTGGCTTTGAAAAAAGTCAGGTTATAAATGCTATGTAGGTCTTTCAACTTACTGAGTAAGTCCCTATTTTCAAACGTTTGCTGTTAAAACTGTGGAGTGCAGGCTAATCCCTCCAACCTTCACAATACTTTAGATACAAAAAAAAAAAAGGAAATAATATTCTGGTGATGTTATAGGAATTTTTGTGGCTCCTGTGAGCTACTTCCAAAGAGCACAGCTTTACTTCTATTTCAGGCCTCTAACGTTGGAACAGTCTCCTGCTCTTTCCTTGCCACTCTGTACCTTCCTGGATTAAAAATAGTGTATTTGACATACCCTTTAGAAATTATGAAACTGCAGAGGAGATTTTGTGCCAGAGCCATCTCTGTAATAAACTTAACTATGAACTTTTGTGGTAGTCAGGGTAATGCAGCGGGCCAGTTTACACCTGCCTTTAAAGGTGACTGTTCTGCATGTCATGGTGACTAGCATTTATCTTTTCATAGCTTCTTATGAGTGCAGTTTTCTGGATTACCAGTGCACATAAAGTGAAGCAACTGCATACCTGTAGCAGGCATATTCTCCTGGAAGATCCAGGAGAAAGCTGGTCTTTAGAAGCTGTTTTTACTTAATAGTAAAAATCAAAATGGACAAATAGACCTCTACAGAAAACTGAGCCACTGGGGCAAGACCTCCTTAAAAAGGCTGTAAGGGAAAAAAAGTAGTTGCAAAGTTTACATTACCAAGTCACAGATCAGAAGGAACACTTTGAAGAATCCCAGCTGACAAGATTATTTGTGCCAAGATTTTTCCTAGTACCTCTGGGCTAAACAGATTGTTATTTCTCTTTGAATTGACAGATTGGGGTTTGTTTTTAATAAGACAGAAGTGTCTTTCTTTCTTACAGCATAAGCACATGTTAAATTATGTCATTTTTATTATGATTTAAGTCCAGCTAAATTATAAGGGTGAAGAGCCTATAATTATTGGTCATCTAACTTTATCTACTTCTTCCCCAAAAAGGCTGTGAGGTTCTCTTGAGGCTGAAAAAATGTTGAAAAGAACTCTCCATTTCTTACATGAATGATGTTTTTGATTGCAAGGAATCAAAGTTGATTAGAGTCATGGCACCAGTAGTTGATATCACAATTCCTTCACTTTTTGGAGCTTTTTTTGAAGTGTGGCTGCTTATCCAGAAACAGAATTGAATGTGGACTTAGAAGTGAATGTGACATCATGCAAAGTCTTTGAGGGAACTGTGTGCTACCACACTATAATTCAGTTTTATTGAGTTTTTTCCTTGTGGTCAAATCATACCAGCATGACATTGATCCTGCTAAACAGCCTTGTTAAAAAACCAAGGAACTATTTATATAACTTTAAATATCTTAAAAGATTCAAGAGGGATAGCTAACTTTTAAATTTAATTGTTAGTGGTAAGGCCTAATTACAGTCTTTGTGTGAATGGAAATCCTGTGGAATTGATCTGACACCTTTTTTCACAGGAACTGGAAATCAAGAAAATGGCTAAGACTGGTAACAAAGAGGCCTGCAAAGTGCTGGCAAAGCAGCTGGTGCAGCTGCGGAAGCAGAAGAATCGAACCTACGCTGTGAGCTCCAAAGTCACTTCCATGTCCACCCAAACCAAGGTCATGAACTCCCAGATGAAGATGGCAGGAGCTATGTCAGCTACAGCAAAAGTAAGGCACTACATGATATTCTTTTATATTCAAATGCAGCATATAGTTGCAAAAACAGTGTTATTTTGGGTAATTGCAGGGCTAAAACTCACTGCGCAGGGGTGGTGAGGATACAGTAGGGAAACATAATTTGGGTTTATATTATTACATTTTTGTTTGGTCAATCTATCCACATAGCACCTATATACTTTATTGGGATAGACATCTGTCAAATGTTTACATGATAAAAATAAACCAATGCCAGTGAATGAACTCTTTTAGTAAATAAAAAACCCCAAACCCCACTGCTACAGTGCCTTGCCTGTATTTATTGTCACAAGCAGTTTTTACTGGGAAAAAGTAGGGCATGATTGGTCTAGAAATCAAGGCAGTGTGTCACAAAAGCTTTATGGCTTTTGAAAAAAGTAGGTTATTGCTTTGGATCTAAAGTTCCTAAAAAAAATCTAATCTGGAGGTCGCTGTCATTCCCTCTGTACTCTCTCAGGAAAGAGTATTGCATTAAGTTTTCTCCCAAATCTCATCTCATCTCATAAGAGAGTGAAGAATCTCAGCCTTCTGAGTTAGGTGTGAACTTTCCCCTGTTTCCCTGAATTGATAAAGAGGGATTTGGCTTTTGGCATGGAGGACTGTTCAGCTTGAGGTGCAGGAAGCAGAATTAGTATGCATCACTGTAGACCAAGCTGAACACAGCAATGCAACTGGGTGCAGAAAGGAATTACCACAAAAGCTTGGTGGTCAGGTGCCTTTTAGACACAGCATGAGGGCACATTACAGTCAGCCAGTGATACAGAGCTGTGGCTCTGCAGCAGATTTACAAACTGGACTTCTCTGACTGATCAGGTACAGCACCTTACTCAGTATTCTGACAACAGTGCTCATGTCAACAAGTTGGTCTTGCTTTTTAATTACTGCATAGGTAACTTGTTTTTATCTATGATAGATCTTGGATTAAATTTCTCAAGACCAAAGTGTCACTGTAGTAGTTATAAAGATTAGGTCAGTAGGAAAAAAAGTCAAAAAATATTTTTAAAAAAATTAGCCAGCATTCAGAAAAATTATGTTTTTTGAAACACAGCAGGTACTTGTATATACAATTTGTGCAACATTATTGGAGAGAAAGGTCTTCAATTCTTTTCATCACTTTGAAAGTGCCTTATCAATATGGGAAGCTTAAAGAATTGTTAATCTCCTAAAACCATCAATGAAAGATGTATGGGATCAGTTGCCTTAACAGGCAAGGCAAATATGTGAATGCAAAGCTTTCAAAGTACTTTCAGTATACTTCTTAGCATATATGTTGCTAATTTTGAGCATAGTGAAGTCCAGTTATGTTACCTGTTTATTTCAATCGTGCATCTGACCCTTATTTTCTGAAGATACATAAACTCACTATCAGTGCAGATGCTTTTGATGTTCATTTTTACCAACACCTTCCAAGTCCAGAACAACTTCTTAAATTCAAATAATGTGACCATGAGCAAAGTAACATTAGTATCATAACACATTATCAATTTGAACAAACTCAGACATGAAGGCAGAAGACCTTCTGTAAAGCCTGTAGTGGCTTGATACCATCTCTTTTAATTAACCAGGTCTTTTATCTTCTCAAAGATAATTAAATTTTACATTTGAATTTCTCATGTGTATATTTAGATTCTGATATCCCCCAGTAACTTGCTTTTTAGGAAAGAGGGAAGTACCCCATAGCAGTGCCCACAAAGGAAGTGCTGCACACCTGTAGTAAAATGGGTGAAGTTTATTTCACTGTCACAGCAAGATCTCTACCCATCACACAGGTGCACCCTAAACAAGTACTTCCTCAACACTTAGGTATTTTCTTTCCAGAGAAAAGTAATTTTTCCATTAAATTGTAACATCAAGAAACTATTTAAGGCCTGTCCTCCAGTGGTGGTTCAAATAAATGGTCCTTTCTGAATAAGAACCTGCAGCCATTTACTTCTTTAACTTGTGTAGCGCCTTCAAGGAAATGTTCTCCATTCTTTTCATTCAGATCAGTCGGATTTTTCCTAATACAAGGCCAGGGGAGGGTCATGGTGCAAGAAAGATGCACACATTTAAAAGTCTATTAGGACACTAGATAGCAATACTTCTTTCAAAGTGCAGGCTGTACTACTAATCTGTCACTCATCTACTGTTCTCATGGGATGTAAAGAGACAAAGAAAGTGAAATTTGGATTAAAGCATTTTTCTTAATGAATGCACTGATATTTACTAATGTCTCATTGTATGATTTAAGAGTTTTTTTCATATTAATAGACAATGCAAGCAGTTAATAAGAAAATGGATCCACAAAAGACACTACAAACTATGCAGAATTTCCAGAAAGAAAACATGAAGATGGAAATGACTGAAGAAATGAGTAAGTTCTGCACTGCAGGGAACAGCTGGCTGCTCTGGGCAGGGGAGAATGAGCCTAAAAACACTGATGCTTGAAGTTTATTTCTATAGTTAATGGAACTGACAGTAAAAATCTAGAGCAAACAAAACAATGTATGTCTGAGCAGGGAAGCTGAGCCTTAGACTTTTTAGAAGCTCTAGGTATTAAATCTAGAATCCATTCCTTTCCATCTTCTGCAAAACAATCATCATATTTTTTAGAAGGATCATTCTGGGGGGGAAAGAGGTTTTGAGACCCATTCAAGGCCTTGGTGGCATAACTGGTAGGGGGACTTGAAAAATTGCCTTAGTTTAGATACTGATAATCTCAGCTTTCTACACATGGTGATATAATATGGTTCTGTCTCCTCTTTCTTAAATTAAGCCACAAACAACTTTTTGGGGAGGCAGCAAGTTTTTATGTACACATGTTCACTGTCAGCTAATTCCTGGTGTTGCTCACAGTCTTCTCCCTATCCCAATTCCTGCCCCTTTGCTGGTCATATTAAGTAGCATGGACTCGAACCAGTGCTGTTGACCAAGATGGAAACACCTCAATTTCACACAGGTTATCTGAGTAATTAACAACTTTGCAAGGTACTTGGAGGAAGAAGAGAGGAAGGGGATTTTTATGAAACTATAGGTGTTTTGCAGAAATGGTAAAATCTAATGTGGGGTGGACAATACAGCAGCAGAACTCTTGGTGGAACTAAACATTTTTATAAAACAGCCATGCCTTGCCCTGTTGTTGCCTGGCTGTGCTCACAAGCTTTGCAAGGCAGAGTTAAGAAAGCCCAGGTGCCTTCTGCTGAAATACTACACCATGGCATTACTGCTGTGTTCTGGGAGGGGAGAAAGATGGTAACTAAGTCATGTTAGTCACCTTTTTGCTTAATGCAGTCTGGATTTTTTTTTTTCTTTCTTCAAAGTTAATGATACTCTGGATGATATTTTTGATGCTTCTGATGAAGAGGAAGAAAGCCAAGATATTGTTAATCAAGTGCTTGATGAGATCGGGATCGAAATCTCTGGCAAGGTATGGCTGTTTTTGCAGAGTTCATGTGCTTTTCCTCCTATATTCCATTTTTTAAAAAGATTTTATTCTAGAAGTCAGCTTGTGATAACCTGCATTATTCTGACTGAAGGAAACTTCTGTCTCCTTCCAGATGGCCAAAGCTCCCTCAGCTGCCAGAGGTTTGCCATCTGCATCAGCATCGACTGCTGCCACCATATCGGATGAGGAGATCGAGCGCCAGCTGAAAGCCTTGGGCGTGGATTAACTGGTCCAGTTCAGAGTCTGCCTGCTGGGTGCTCAGCTCTAGACACATGCACACAGTGCAAATACTCTTTCAATGCAGCTGATTTCTAGGAAAACCCTGAAGTCTCAGAAATGACACCTTGAAGATGGATTTGCAGAGAAAAGTACATTTTTTTTTTCATCCATTGCATGGAGTCTTTTTGACTCTGGACCAACGAGGGGTGCATTTCTAACAATAAATTCACTAATACCTGATCCAGATCTCTCCTTTGGATTCAAAGTTCCATCTCAGTTCCTGATCTGTCTCTAGAACTGGCTATCCTGTGGCTGGTCATGCCACATCCTAGGACAGCACCTATGAAATATTTATCATTTTTACAAAACTATCATTACAGAAACATTCTTAGTCTATCATCTCTTAGCACAAACAAAACTTAACCTTGGCCCTTAATTGGAAACTGTTTTTTCCATAAGAAATAGCTTTGAAAGTCTAGCTAATTTAGGCAGAAAGAAAAAGCATTTTATGTATTTCTTTGAAATTCCTTTTGAGCTGATGAAATAATAGCTTGTTATTGTTCTTTCCAGAAGGGAAGGATGCACTCCTTGTGCATTTAATTTTTCTGGAAGAGGACTTACATTTGTTAGTGAACTTTGTTGCATGAAAGGCACTGATTGAACTCTATTGTACTGTAACTTAGCTGGTTTCAACAGAATTGCTGTGCCTTTATGTATATAAATCTTGTACCTTTGTGATTTTCTTTCAGAATGAGTCTTTGAAAGGTGAGTAAACTTAATTATTAAGATGGTTTCACAAAATGTTTTGGTGAGACCTCTCTGTACACTTGATGGGACTCAGTGCTGGAGAGATGCACCGCATTCAGAAGTGCAAAAAGGACATTTGCCTGAAGCAACATTTGTATATATTTTACAGTATTTCTTAACGGAAGATAACTGTGCATAATTGTATTGTTTGCTAAGATGCAACTGATCACATTGATAAGCTAAATCTAAATATTAGTTTTGAGAAAATTTTGGATCATAAATGATAACTACTTGTCTGAACACTATAATAAAAGCGTTCTGGTTCTGTGAAGGTTTTTCTATGGTCCCTGAACTGCATCAACACAATTCTAGCTTTAAGTGGAATATGCATTGTGCTAAGGAATAAGAACTGTTGATACTTGACAAAGACAAAATGAGAATGCAGTTCCCAGTTATTACTTCCTAGATGGTGTGGTATTCCTCGGCTCTGATTCTGCTGGAGATATTTACCCCTCAGTGTTGATTTAGTGTTGCTGCTCATTGAACAGAAACAACAATCATCTTGGCTTGAAAAAGAGAAAAGCAAAATACCTCCCAAAACCAGGAAAACAGGGGGGAAACAAAACTCATAAAGAGACTTTGCTACTAGGCAAAGTGTAGCAGGAAATCTCAGTGAATCTACTGTTGTTGCACCATCTACTGTTTAGGACTGAAGTCAGCAAAGAGAATTCATAGGAGAGCCTTCCTCAGGTTTTAGGCCTAGAATTGCAGGTGTTCTTTCTCTTTCAAAGAAATGGTGGACAAATTGAATCTGTCAGGTAGTGGGTAGGAATGTGTAAGTTAATATATTGCATATATACAATATGGGGTGATTTTTTTTTACAAGTTATTTTGTAAAAATCTAATAAAAGGCTTTTTATTCCACAATGACTTTGTCCTCTGTAGGGTTAGTTGCACATCTGTCTCTTACTGGGCTTTCTTTGTGAGCTCTGATAAATATTCCTTTGACTTGAGCTATAAAAGCACTATAATATTTATTGTAGTTGTTTGTGGGCCTTTGGCTCAATATTCAGTAAAGTCTTTTTCAAGCTTGCATTCCCTTGTCTGGAACCTCATGCCCAAATATTGCTCTGTGGTATTGAAAGAGAAATAATAATGTGAACATGGATAAAATGCTAGTGGTTGATTGTAGTTTGGTTGAACACCAAGGCTTGTGTCCTTTCTGATTGAGGTATGCAGTTGATCCTTTTAATAACTGTCAGAATTGGGCATAATTCCATAACGAGTTCTTTCCTCTGAAAAACCTCTGGGTTTTTAAGGAACAGGAAGAAAGGTATTGCTTTTTTGGTGCCATTAGGACTGCTGAACTAGGGCTGGTGTCAGTATCAATCCCATGGTTTGTTACAAGTTACCTTTTCAATCCTGCAGCTCTAACCTGTGTAAAAATCTCTGGGTAGCAGAGTGAGAAGTCCTATAGGTTTGCAAAGTGCTGTAAGTTTGCAGGCTTGTTATGTGTCTGCAATTGTGGTCAGTATGTTGGATCAGTCTAAAAAAATTGCACCCCCTACTTAGATACAAATTCCTTTTAAATCAGGTTGAGTGAAACCCAAGGAAACCACCCAATCCTTACCCTCCTTTATCCTTGCTAACACCTAAATAGGAACTGGATCTGAGTCTCCATCTGGGAGCAATGACGTAGTTGTGCACACATCTAAAAATGGCTCTACCCAGAGTCCTACTCCTCAAGTGCCCAGAAGCAATTCCCAGAGGAGCAATGAGAGCACAATGAATGTAAATGATGCTTCCTCCCCTAATACTCTTCAAATTTCTATTTTAAAGTACATCCAGAGCCATATGCAAGTTGTACACACACCAGCTTTAAGTGGCTTTCTCATCCGAGAACTCGTTCATACAAAGGAACTTCTGGCACCCACTTGGTTTTTTCCACAGATGTTTTTCCCCCAAGCATGTTAAAAACCACCACTTTTTTTGTTTGTTTTGTTTTAAGCTTCTTTCCATCTTCCCATATTTACTCCTAGTTCATATCTTAGGCTGGAAGGTGAACAGCCTGCCTCCATCAGCCTTTTAGTACAGTTCATAAATGAGCAGAATCTACAGCATTCAATGCACACACACATTAAGTCTAGCAGAGAGGAACTTGAGGTTATTCACCTTACCTTTGATCAGCAGCTTGGCCTGTGCTTGGTGGGCTGTGTCCCTCACATGAGGGCACAGCACATCACAGTTCTTCAGAGACAGCTGAACCTCAGATCTATACCTTGTGATAACGCCTTGGTTTGCCCTCTAGTGTGGTTTTAACACCCTGCCTAAATTTACCATGGGAGAAGAAGAGCAAGAAAAAATCCCACCAATATCTCACAGAAAAACAGAACAGCCCAGCTTGGCTGAGTGGCCAACTAAAGTCCTGCAGATTTATAGAGCTACTCCTTGGAAATACTGCCTTATATGCAGCTTGTTTCTCCACCCCCAATCAAGGGTAATTGATGGTAATTCAGTTGTTCCTAGAGGGAAAAAAAAAAGAATTGCCACTTTCTGTAAGTAATGGCTCCAGCTGCAACAGTTGAAATTGATTTCATCCACCTTTTCTTCTTTAAATAATTCTAATCTGTTTGTATTTCTGTGGTAGCAAGTAGGTGTGTTTAAATGGTGGCTGCTGCCTCCAGTTGGCCTTTTGTCATTCGTTTGCAAGACAATTTTGTTGTGTGTCACCTTTCTAGAGTTTTTTTCCCCCTGCTTTTGTTCTTGGCAGAAGGGTCATAGGTAAATTAGCTCAGACATATTTACAGCAGTGTAGCCTCAGTGACAAGGACNACATTACAGTGAGGCTGCTCTGGAACAAACTGTTAAAGCATTCTAAAATACACTTCAGCATGACACACAGCTAAAAAGAGTAAAGTGCTATCAAAACAGAACTACAAACCATTGCCTGGAGTGCCAAATGTATAGGAATACTTTATTAGATGAGGAGGTTGGGAAGTACAGGCTGATAGCATTTCTAGGAAGCCTTTTATAATTAACAAAATAATTTAGAATATAAATAAAGTTTTTATATATCAGATAGTAATTTCAACATACATAACATTTGACCACANCCTTTTATAATTAACAAAATAATTTAGAATATAAATAAAGTTTTTATATATCAGATAGTAATTTCAACATACATAACATTTGACCACACCACATGAGAGGTACAGCAATGCATGCCACCACCTTTGCTGAGTGCTCATCCTCTCAGCTAAACGTTTTTGTGAAGTTCATGATAACCTGTGGTGGATAAAAGTATGCACCTTGGTCCCTGCTATAGTGGGTGAGCTATGCTAGTGATGAGAGCAGCCTGAAGGGAGTACACAGGTACAGTTTCTCCCCTTTGAGTTATTAAATTGAAGTTTTCTTCTCAGTTAAGGGCTTAGAATGGTGCATTCATCCATAAAAATGTATTTTTTTAGAAATCCAGGAGCCTGATTTCCATTGCTGAATATGCTTATAGTCACTGTAATAAGAATCAGACATAATTTAATGTACACTAGAGAGGGAGCACTTAACTTGTACATGCTGCTCCTAAGTGGTCTTGAACAT
Source organism: Buphagus erythrorhynchus (assembly GCA_013400855.1). Taxonomy (NCBI): domain Eukaryota; kingdom Metazoa; phylum Chordata; class Aves; order Passeriformes; family Sturnidae; genus Buphagus; species Buphagus erythrorhynchus. Next base: position 33,282 of record VZTT01023201.1, read on the forward strand.
TAAACTCCTTTGGCTTTCTGTAGGCCTATTATATAGACATTTTCTAAATCATCAGGTTTGTTTTATGGAAAAATAAAATGTATCTGGCCAGTACTACTTGCGTGTACTCACTTAATTTCAGTCCTGGGAAAACAGTCAAAATACTTATATGGAAATGGGCTAATTCCCATAACAATGAGCAGGGCTGATGAGATGGCTGGATAATCTATCCCTGGTGAGTACTACAGTCATTAACTCAGTTTTCTCAGTGCCTGCCTAATAGGTGGAGCTCTGGCACTGGTATTTTTTCCCCTCGATTATCTCTGAGCTAGAGGATGACAAATAAGGGATTATTTTCAATTAGTGGGGTATAATAGAGGAGGAATGTGCAGTGCAAGAAATTCTTCTTTTGTATACTTTTTAGCTTAACACACCATCTCTGGTGTAAGTATGTCCACACATGGTTTTAATCAGAAGGACAACACAGAGAAAGACTAATGAAATAAAACCCCTGATAATTATTTTTCTTCCCCTCAGGCCACAAAGTCTTAAGGTCAGATAAATTGTATTCCTGTTTTTATAGCTAAGCCTACCCAAACCAAACTTTGAGGCACATAACAAATTAGCAAGAATTACTTTTGATAACAAGCATTAGCAAGCCACTTCTACTTGACAGCAGTTCAAGGCAGTCAAATGTTGGGCTGAGACAGAGGATCCAGTAGGAGCAGTGTGATACCTCTTAAATAATGCCTTAATTAATGACAGCTAAATCCTTCCCATGCTAGTTTAAATGACACCAAGACTTGCAACCTTTCAGAACATACAACACATGTACATTTAGTCATTAACTTGTACCACAAAGGCAAAAAAGGCACAGCACAGGGAAGCTTTCTGGGAAGCCTTCCTAGTTTGAACAATGTGTGATGGGTTCCTTGCAGAGACCTTCAACTCTTTAAACAGATACTGCAGGATTTAGTTTCCAACCTTTTACATTAAAACTGGGTCTTTCACAAACACTACATCTGAAGCTGGTAGCTTGTAGGAGGAATGAGTGGTTTACTGATTTTTCTCTTTTTTTTGTTTAAAGAACATGGTATTTACAGTACTTACAAAAAGCCAAACACAAATCCACATCTGTACATGGAAAAGCTTCACCGGCATTCATGGTGCTCCTTGATAATAGAACTGAAGGCATTCTGGTGTAAACTGGTCTTCACTCTTTTTTCCCTTTGTCTTCTGTTGCAAAACCAAACTCTCACGACTTCTTTCTCAAGATTGAGCCCCTCAGCCATCCTCATAATTTCCTGAGAAGACGGCTTACTTTGTTCCCCAAAGTGCCTCTCTAGTGCTTCTTTGGCAGCGATGCTGGATACAGGGGTAAAATTTCACCTTTAAAAACTTTTCTGTACATTCAGGCTTTCACCACTAGTTCAAGAGAAAGATCAAGTAGCAGCACTGAAGGCAGTGACTTGGCTTGTTTCATCTTTCTCTATGTAAAGGAAACCCAAAGCACTAAAAATACTCCCTAGTTCTCTGCTGACATGAACAGCGTGACATCATACAGAATTTTGGCATGGGGTGACTAAAAGGCAAAAATAGCATCAAGTGCAATTCAGTGTTAATTATAAAATATTTGTGCTTCTTGATATGATCTAGGAGACACATCTACTAACTAGTTATGACTGGGGTCACAGGAATTGGAACAAGCCTGACCACCCTTCTGCTCCAGCAAATGCTGATCAGTGGTGTTACCTGGTTGTATCAAATCATTTGGGATTACAGAGAGGAAGAGCTCCATCACTTAGATTTGGGAAACACTGTGTGTTTTGCATCTCACTAATTATAGAGACAGCACTAGAGTATTCCTAGAAATACAGAGATTATGGCCAGGTGTTTTAGCCATCATCACATTTTCCAAATATCTGCCCTCATCTGTTCCTCAGAGTCAACAGTGACCAAAGTTGAGTGGTTCACTAAACAGAATAACTTAATACTGTTATTTTTTCTTATTTTCAGATGGAATTTGCTTCCAATTTCTGTTACATATTCTAAAAAACACATCTGTGACATGCTTGTGTGCCACTGGGAGGCATCCAGAAGTTTCAGCGGGAGCTGTAATTTCTTTGGACACGAGAGGGCACTTCATGCATTTTTCTGGAAGCAAAGTGCAAGTATTTGCTACAGAAATGCAGTATCTGCTCTCTAGCTTTTTCATCTGTTGGTCTTTCATTTACAGGTAAGTTTTTCAGTATTTACTAATGTTTAAGAAAACTGGCTAATTAATAGCATAGTGTTTTGCACATGCAGTATTATAGTAACATCATTACTTTTTAACTAACGACTTCTTAGGTTTTGAACAAAGCATGAAATATAATACTTTCCACAAATTCAAATTTAGAAGTTTCTGCTGTGCTCTAACTTCATTTAGTTAATAGGACTTTCCTTATACCATTAGTTTGTCTTCAAATATTTGTTAAGAACTGCTGAGAGTAAGGCTACAGAGTTCAGATAAAGCCCATCTCCCTGATTAGTTTCAGGTCTTTAAACTGAGGTGCTGTATGCCTTCAAAGGAATAATTAATATTTTCTTTCTACCCAGGATTTTCTCCTGAACTTCTCAATTATCTGTGCTCTTGACAACCTGCCCTGTTTGTTAATCCCACTGCAGTGGGGTTAGATGTAAAAATGCTTAATATAAGGACTGATTTTATCAATAGGTGTTAAAAACCAAAGCCCACAATTTTGGAGGAATAAATTCTAGTGGGTTCCTCTGGCCAGGGGCACAGAGATGCTCACAGCTCTCCTGCAGGCCATGCTCCATGAAATGGGGAAGGTCTTGGCACCTCCATTTGAGTCATCACTGACCTGTAGAGAAGCTGGGAGGAGAAAGTGGCCTCTCAAAAGTAAAGCTTCATCTCTTGTGAGGTGCTGAGATGAGCTACAAAGCATTTTCTATCCCAAATCCACTCTTAATTGAGAAGTATCCCTATAGAGGAAGCTTTAATTAGAATCTGGGATATCTAAATGAGAAGGAAATAATCCACACTCTCATTTTGCCTTTTTGGTATTTTTTTTAATAATATGTTTTGCCAGCCTACTCAATTTCCATGTGGAGCTGAGACTTAAGAGGTGGTAGATGTTGGCCACCAGAGCTGTGAGAAACAAGAAAAGGAAGTTTCCAGAACAACTTGGGTTTCTTTAATTTATTAAAGTGTTTCTTTGGAACTTCAAAGAATTCTGTGTCAGGGATGGAACAGGACATAAAAAAAGCTTTCTCTCAAACTTCCCAGACCTCAATTCTCTAACAAACTTATATGGGTTTTTTATTGTATCAAAATTTATATGTTTATTTATTACTCCAAAATAATGCAATTTATTTTGGTATAATGTAGAATCTCCCAAAATGAAGATAAAGGTGCTCTGATATCTTGCTCACTATATAGATAGAATAAATTTTGACTGAATTAGAATAAAATATATTTTCATGTGAAAATGTGTGGTTGAAAAAAAGTCTTTCATTGGGAAAAACAGTATCTTTGGAATGAATTGGGGGTCTGGAGGGTTATGCTACTATTTTTTCACAAGAATGTTTCCAAATATGGAGACTTTTAGAAGCACAAGGTGTAGATATTCATTAACAGGAAATATTGAAACACTTCAATTTCGACAGTAGAAAAAGAAGCATCTTAGCCAAAATTGTTTCTAACCTGTAATGACCTTATTTTTTAGTACCTTATGGTGGTCCTGCGCTTCCTCTTCCGTTCATTCGCTCCAACTTTTTCATTGTACAAAGCTGTATTAAAAAAAGAAGAAGCCAAACAACAAAATCTGGCAGTTACATTCCACAGGGACTGGAAAACAAGAACAATAATTTCCAGGAAAATAGTCACTGTCTTTGAAGGTAGAAGAAAGCACAAGAGAAAATAGCTGTTGAATAAGAGGAGCATTATACACAGGATCTTTCCATTGTTAGGATGGTTGGTCATTGTTTTACCTCCAACTGTAAGTGGCTATAGGCAGAAATGGTTAAAAGCAAAAGTCCTTTGCTAGTGAAAAATATCTGTACACTGCTAATTGGGCTGTCCTGCAGATCCTACTCTGGCTTTCTACAGGACTGGAACTGGTTTGCTGGGATAGGACTGGAAAAAATTTCTTCCAGCATCCCAAGAGATGTTTCTGCTATTTTGTACACTCCATGCATTTCAGTTTTGTCCTCCGTGCTCATCCAAAAAAAGATAACTGTACTTTAATACAAGCACACCTCAGCATTTAAAGCTGGTAAAACACTCTTTGCTCTGAAGAAGACATATAATAGCCCTAAAATATTTATATGGGATTCTGCTTGAAATGCAAACCAGTATTTAGAGGATTTCAGTTCTCTACCTCCCACTTGTTCTGCTTCCTCCAGCCACTTGGACAGGATGGATTTCAGTTTGCACGCGTTCTTGAAGCTCAGCTGCAAGTTCTCAAAGCGGCAAATCGTCGTCTGGCTGAACTCGGAGCCGTGCACAGCAGCCAGCGCTTCTCCAACATTGGTTTGTGTGTAACCTGCCAAAAACAAAGAGGAAAAAGCAACTTTGAAGCTTCCTAGGAGGGTTACTTCCCTTGAGATGCTCAGCCCTTGGCTGCTGGCTCTGGTGGACAGTGTGTGCAGCAGTTCCTTCAGGCTGAGCTCCCTGCAGAGGTCTCTGGGGCCAGCTGAGCTCACCTCAGAGCCGTGTTCAGTCTCCTGGTGGATTCTGTGGAGTGTGACACTGATTTAGGGGAGTTTCACACTCCAGGATTAGGGATTTGAGAAGGATCCAAACACCCCATGTCTTTCTGTAGATGGTGCAAG
>VZTT01023203.1:8330-50381 GCA_013400855.1 Buphagus erythrorhynchus
TGTGAAATTTCAGCCAAATAATAGTAACCCAAAGCACTAATCTATCAATATACCTCTGCAGGCTAAACAGCCCCAGTTTCCTCAGCTGTTCCTCATGACTTATTCTCTAGAACCTTTGCCAGATCATTTGCCCTCCAATGTTTTTCTTGAAGTGAGGGGCCAACAACTGGACACAGTACTTGAGGTGTGTCCTCACCAGTGAGAGTACAGAGGGACAATCATGACTGATGATCATGACAGACTCTGATTTCTCCTTCCCCCATTTGCTTTCCCACTGCCTGCGTGTTCCACAGGTGGCTCAGGGGTGATGGACCTGTGTTTGTATCCTGATGATGCAGGACCAATGACGCACGCACACATTTTTGACTGGAAATGTATCACCAAAAAAACATCTTGGCCAAGTACAAATGTGAGCTTAAAATGCCAGTGTCCTACTGCCTGCTTCTGAAGTACTGGAAATAGCTCTGCTGTCTCACCACTCGGTCTTTGCAGATGCCCTCTCACATGAAAACTCTTGATTTCGGCTCCCAGCTCATTCCCGGACTTGTACAGCAGAGAGACTCCAAAGGTCACCATCTGCCTTTAGAAAATGAACACATTTAGTAAATTCCCATCAAGGCTACACAGGTGACGTCTCTTGACTTTATATTATTTGGTTGTATTTAATACTCTGTTAATTTATCAGATGCTTTCTCCAGGGTTTTGACAGTGCTTCTGCTGCAGTAAAAATCAGCATTGCTTCTTGGATCTGATTGCCTGTTTCAGCACTGTCCTATGGAAAACTGTCTCACGTTAAACAGTTTAATTTACTGAAAGCCTTCTAACAAATTCATTTATGAAGCAGTCAAGGTCATGGGACATACATGTATTTTAAGGCTTTCAAATAAAAATGTCTGAAAAAAAGGCCAGGCAAACTAATGTACTAAGACCTAGGAGTGAATAAGGGACAATATTTAGGGTTTGGAAGTTGTAAAGATGGGTGAGGTTAGTAGAGAAAGAGATGGAGATTCAGCTGGGAAGCTGTCATAGTCTCTCCCTGGATCCTGGACTGGTGTCATTTAGGTCCCAGTTGAGTTATGTGGCTCCAGACTACACGATTTGATTTCTTTCTTACTTGCTCAGGACCTTAGCCTAGGGCTGGTTTCACCAACATGTAATTCATTGTGCCCAGTATATAATCTGCAATCTTTATTCTTATCTTCCTTTAGTTTTCCATATCTGTTGGTCATAATGTTTTGACATCATCTACTCTTGTACAATGGAAATTGTACTGAAAGAGGAGCTCTTTGGACTACTAGGAAAATCCACAAAATCCATCAAAAAATCTTATTCAAACACAAAAAGACCAAATTTAGTCTCAGTGAGACCTGACACTGGACTTCTGTATTAGCATTTGCAGCCCCAGCTTCTGTCCTAGACTTCCTCCTTCTATTTCTTAATTTTTACTGTCCTTTGTCCATTCCTCAAGTACATTTTCTATTTGGTTGATTTCTTAGTTTATTTCTGATCCTCCCTATTCCATGTGTAAGAATCCTGTTTTTGTTCTTTCTCTTATACCTTATACTTTCCCTTCCTCTACCTTTCATCATTTTTCTGACACCTTCTTCTTTCCTTCCCTCACTGCTCCTGGGGCCCAGCTGTGGCCACTGGTGACTCTACACCATATCCACAAGTGTCTGACAGTTGTGCAGGGAAGGGACGTGACCCTGTGCTCCCCAAGCTCAGCCTGTGGGCACAAAACACTCACGTTCCCATCTCTCCATATCACTTGTCCTTGGGGAAAGCTGAGCAGATGCTGGACTAGATGGCCCTGGAGCCACCTTCCAGCCTGGGTGACACTTATGTAGAAGAAACCCTCATGGCTTTTTTCCTGGATTTAGAGCACAGCAGCATGGCTGTATGTAAGGATGCAATTAGGGCACATGAGCAACCAGAGCCCAAGCTGGTACTTAGACCTCTAGTGAACTGATTTCAGTGCTGTTCATGGGCACTCTTGAGTGTTTGGGGACAGTATCTGTACTGGGAGGGCTGATTTAAAACTTTTCTTCTCTTGCAGTCGAGATCAAATATAACAGGGAACATTTCTTGCCTAAGGGGCTTGTCATTGTCCTGCTAACAACAATATTCCCTGAATAGATTTTAACTTTTTTTTTTCTTGTTAATTTGAAATTTGTATTTGAAAGTTTCCTTTAAATGCATTTAGACATCTCCCTGGATGATCAGTTATCTCAATTCATGTAAGATTCTCATGCATGAACATTTCTTATGATGGCAATAAATGAAATTTCCTAATAAACTCTCATAAATTTATTAAGGTCCCACAGCCACAAATCACCATTGTCAGTTCATATAATGCTTCCCTAGTTACTTAAAAGCTGTATTGCATGCCATTACACTTATAATCTCACTTAATATTAGTCCACTTAACAACTTCTCAAACATTCAGAATTGAATTTATAGTCTCTCATCAGTGCCTCTCTGAGGTTTATTGCAACATTTCCTCTCTAAATGTTTTTGTGGTCTGAGAAAGGATTTTCTCATTGAAATGTCATAAGCCTTGCTCAACAACTCACTTACTTCTCCCCTCTCTATTCTTTATGCCTTTTTGTTTTTCCCTACTAGCTCATTTATTCTGTATTCTGCTCAAGCTAACCCTTCTCAATGCAGATGACAGGTCCTGGTTGTAAATCTTCAGTGCAAATAGCCCTAGATCCTGCACCTTACCTGCAGGGAAACAATAACGTCTGGGGATGTCATTGCCTTTGTAGCCTTAGCTGCTGTTATCTTGTAGAATAAGCTTTACATCTCTGCTTTTCACTGATTCTTTGTAAAAGTCCACAGCAGTCTGAATTTGTGTCATGCCAGGATCTCTCCCTGACTAATGACCTCTCATTCAGGTGGGTTAGGTATGCTGACAGACCCAGGCATGTGTTTCCAGCCTGAAATATACAACCAGTTCTCATCTAGTGTTGCTGGCTTAATAAAATTCAAATAGGCTTTGCTATTAGAAAAACCTCTGGAGCGTGCAAACCACAGTGAACTGGAACTACTGGTTTATGTCATCACCCTCAGAGCAGAGGGCTTCTGAATTTGCCAGGTGAGGCATGACATGGGTTTTACCTTTTTGTCACCCTTTCTGCTGGCTGCTTCTATAGTAAATGTCTGACAAAGTTCCCTCTGTCTGAAGTTTCCTGGACAAGTACATAACTCCTCACGTTTACAGCGATGTTTCTCTCTGTAATGAAGCACACCAGAATTACGTTGTAAAAGCAGTCATCCATAAACATTACAGCATCATGCTTTTACAAGGACTTTTGTAGAAAATCCTCATGAACCGTGGGTTTGCCAAGAACCCGAATGCAGATTGAAGATGTGTTTGCCAGAGCCAAGAAAGATGGACCAAGCTAACTGCTGATCCTGTCTCTCTCCTTCTGCTTGTCCTGCCAGAAGCTTTTTTCGCACTAACGCTGCACTGGACTGCCTTGCTGTCTTTCACAGCCCTTGCTGCTGCATCAGCCCCAAGGATGGATAGGGCTCAGCCTCTCCCACGCTGCTACCCTCCCAAGATCTGTCTCTTCTTGTTGTACAGCTGACTTTGTCATGGAATAAGGCTTTACTGACAAAATGCTCCAGCTTTTGTGGAAATACAGGAACACACTGTACATGATGTATGGATTGGAAAACAACTCCTACCCAGCATACTGGCAGAGAACACAAGCACTTCTGTGTGATCCATACTGTCCTGAGCTTTTTGCAGCTCTCTGCTTCTTGCACCTCAGTAAGGGGCAGCCAGAAAGCTTCCAAAATCACCAGGATAAATCTTCTCCCAAGTAACACTATTAAGATCAAAACATGTCTTTCTATTCCTATATCTGTGTAGAGTTTTAATCAGGACTTTTTGGCCAGGGGTGGTTTTCTTCTCTCACTTGATGCTGTAGGCTCCCATATAGTATTTTGATATTGCTTCATGAAATGAAATGAAATTAAATTAAATTAAATGGTGCGTGGACAAGAGAAAACAAAAGGGAAAGGACAGCATTTTCAGCAGAAGAAAATCAGCCTGATGATTAATCTCTGCCACCAGACACAGACACAGCCTCTGGGTGCTGGTTCATAGCCACCCAGCAGCTGCCTGCCAGGCTTTAAATCTGGGATTGCCCCTCCAGCCCCGAGGGGACTCCCTGCTGCTGGAGGATAGCAATGGGGAATTAGAGGCGCCTGCCTCTTGGTAGCTTCCATAAAACATCTGGGTCTTTAGCTAAAAATTATAATAAAAGGAAGTTTCTTTAGGACTTCTAGGAGGTTTGGGGATATGTCTTGCTCTCCCAGCCCCGCTGCATGAGCAACACTCTGGCAAAGAGGCCAAACATCCCACTGAGGGTGGAATCTCACCCAGCCCTCTGCAGCCTGCTCCAGAGAGTGATCCTGCAGCCTCACCTGCCATGCCTGCTCCTGTGGAGATGCTTTCGTTCCCTTCAGGCTTGGGCCATTTCCACGAGCAGCAAGCTGGGCTGAAGCTTCTCCAGGGAAGCAAATGGCAGAAGGTGAGCAGAGACAGCACGATCTGGCTCTCTAAACTGCTTTTTTTTTTTGTGGGCAATCTGGATTGTCACACATAAGGTTGTATCACCTGCAACCTATATATTGATAGAATTACACTGGATCAAAAGGTAAACCTTTTCTGTATATTTGAGCTGTAGCATTAATGATTTTGACATTTCCTGCAATCCCCTTGCATGCTTTCTTCACATCAGTTTAAATTAGGTAGCAAATGATTGTTATCTCTTTGTTTTGTCTGTATGGATGATACAGAGGGGACTATTTTCTCTTTTGTGCTTCTGTTTTTTTGGTCTTGGTATTATTATGCTGAAGCTTCAAATAGCTGAGTTGTCTGGAAATTCTTATCTCCTCAGAAGAACTATTTGGCTCATCTGCTGATGGCAGACAGCACAAGTTGGCACACTTTCAAAAGAGAAAGCTTATTTTACCAGCAGCAACTGTGCCTTTCATTCAACCTGGACTAATAGATAGGAAGCCAAGGGACTTTCAAGAAGTAATTCCAGGCAAATTACAATCTAAAATCAGCTTTGAAAGAACTATGATGAAAGGGAGCTATATTATTTCTTTGAGTTTTTGTCTTGTCATTTTCCCCTGTTGTTTTTTTCAAAGAGAGAACTAGAGTGAACCCAATCTTCTTTCAGGAGGAAAGTAGAATGTATATTGATTCAGTTTCATGTCTTTTAGATTATTCTTCTCTCAGATTTGTGAGCTCCTAAAAGGACACTTTCCATCACTTTGGTGAGGTGATATGTCCAATATTTGAAATTTGTATATAATGATTCCTCAGTGATTTCTTTGGCTTAGAAGTTTTTGGGTTTTTTATTATTGTATGATATCTGAAATAGGTTTCTGTTTTATCTAGAGAGATTCTTTCATTCCTTTAATGAAATAAATTTTATTTTCAAGAGAGATCATTGTCTTGATTCTCTCACAACTTTAATTCTACTGAATGGAGGACTGTGCCCTGTGGCTACACTTCTCAGAAGGGGAAAAGGTCACAAGCAGCAAAAGTACAAAGCAGCAACACTGAATAAAGAGTTCCTGTTTCCTCCCAGCTGGTGATCTTGGAGAAGAAAGCAGATGTGTTGCATGTGCTGAATGCTGTGCCTCTGTGAGTGTACATGTGTCTTTCCCAGTTTATAGCATGGCAGAACTTGGAGCAGCAGCAAACTGTACAAGAGTTTGAAAGTCAAGGACTGAGGCAGTAACTGCAGTACACCTAATGTCTGGGTCATATTATTCTCCACCAAGGGATCAATTCTCTAATTTGCTTTTGTGGTCTCTTTTTGTAATAAAAGTCCTGAAGAGGGTACATATGCACATGGTTCTCCATGTTATGGTGCTGGCTGAGGCCACAGAACCCATCCTGCTTGTGGTCTGCAGGAGGTTGTGGTGACTGTCCTGCCATGGTGACCATCCTATCATGGTGGACACTTGAATGCATGTTCTAGTGCAGTGACTTTGCTGTGCAGAAGTAGTTCAGGGCTCAGATGGACTGTCCTAGGGCCACAGACTGGGCACTCTGGTACCCACCAAAGGGTAGTTGCACTGCTGAAGGCATGATGGATTCGTCCACTTTCTCCTCATCATCTCATGGAGCTCAGCATCTCTCACAATTCTTTTGTCACTGTATTTCTCATGATATGGATGCCTGAAATAATGCTATGGCAGCCCAGTGAAGACTGTAATGGAAATATAAAACATCTATACTGCGTGATTTGAAAGATCCACACAGCATCTTGCCTCCAGCTGTGGCCAGAAACAGATTCTTATGAGAGAGCATAAGAACCAGGACAAATGCAAAGTAGTACCTTCCAGCTACAGGTTTCTTTCAAGGGGCTTCCTGAGCCAAAGGTTGCATCCAGACTGTCGCATTCCCTCACCACTGGTGGACATTCATGTTACATGAATTTGTCTGATCCCTTTTAAAATTCATTTGTAAGTTTAGCCTCTGCAGCTTCCATGAGCCCTTAGTTTCATAGTTTAATTAGATGTTAGGGGAAAAGGCATTTCTTTCTCATTGTTTTAATCCTGCTGCTGATAATTGGGGTGCCTTCTGATTCTCATAGTGGGTGGAAGATTGAGTAATTGTTCTGTGTTTACTTCAGTTATTATTATAAACCTCTATTATCTCCCCTCTCAGCTGTCTCTTCTTTTCAGCTGAGGAGTTCAAGTCTAATTAGTCTGTCCTCATTTCTGCAAGGCTGAAACCAGCTCAAAATAATTGCCAAGCTTGACCTTACCACACTATCCAAATCATACCCACGATACTCTGGAGGTTACTGGGCTGCTTAGAAAGCCAATGCACATCTTTGCAAGGCCTGCTGTGAATGCTAAGGGCATGTCCAGGGTACTTAGAGCAGAAGGATAACACAATAACTATGTGACATTTTTGTACATAGTGTCACTTTTGATCAGCTCTAGAGTGTAACTGAATGTACTGGTAAAGACCATGTGCTTTTATGTACACAGGAAACTTGCACCTGGCAACAGAAACACCTGAGAAGATGCACCAAGAGCTAAGATGTTTTGGAAGTACGTAAATATAACTTAAAGATGTCAAGATTCTATAAAATCATATTAGTAAATGAACCAGAGGTATGAACACCTCTGTGTGAAGAATGAACACCTTAGGCATGTTTCATTTAAGCTATCAGAATCCAACTTGTCTTTAGGCAAATCACAGGGAAGGGCATTCTTTCCTTTGATTATATTCTTCTCCATGTTTCTCTTTGCAGACTAATCTTTTAATGTGCACATCCAATACAAGATGTAAAAATGAGACAGACATAACTTCATCTATATGCGCTTTAAAATCAATCTGATTTCACAAACCAAATTAAGAATGAGATTGTACTGAGTGTAAAAGGACTCTGCAGTCATGAAGCTCCAAATCTGCTGAAATAATCTGTATAAATTTCAGGTGAAGGGAATTTCTTTTAGATTTCATATGGCACTCCAGTGTCCTATATATACAAAATACTCTCAGCAGCCACAGCAGCTCTGTGATTAGTATCATGTACAAATTTCTGTGCACAACCTGACAGGAGTCTGAATTTCTGTTTAGAAGCCACTTTTCCCTCTAACAGTATTTGTCTCCCACCTGCCATACACACAAACTGTATTTTCACTTCCCCTGTGGCTGCCAAGGATTCAGGAGTTTGGGTTCCTCCAGGCCCTGGCAGGACAGTGGCACTTTTGCCTCCTGGGCTCCTGGTCAACCTCAGTGTAGACTATACCCTTCCAGTTTACCCTTCAAGCTTTAGAAATCTAGAATACTATTCTAGAATTTTGGGAGTTTCTAGAACATTAGAAATACTGGAACTGGAGGAAAACCAGGTTTTGGAACATCTAAATCCTCTGTGAGATAAAACTGACCATCTCTCACTCAGCTCTAATTCTGAGGCATATTTCAACCAGGCATTTTATCATGTGCAGAAATTCAATAACCTTTATAAAACAGATATTTAAGTTCTGTGATGAGGCCCAAATTTTCAGATGATGTTTAGGCTTAGAATATGGGCATTGTCTGGGCTGCTTAAAGGGAGATGGAGGGGAGTTCCTGAATGGACCTGAGGTTGTTCTGCCTTGCCTTATTTGCCCTTCATCATTCTGCACAAATCAAGTGCATCTTCATCCACCTGAGAGTGAATTATCTCCCTGGTAGTCAGCAGCACTTGCAAAAATCTTGCTACAGCCAGCATCTTTTAAATTGCTTGGTATTTTCTACATTTTGAAAATTATTTGTCTAGTGACTACCACCTGCCTCCTCCTTATCCTTCTTCCAGGTTAATAAAAAACATAGTTATTAACACATTCAAGAAACCTGGTATAGTGATTCCTAGGCCTTTGAGATATCATGCTACCTGGTTATAGAAAATCAATCTTCAGACTCTTGAAATGGAAAGAAAACTCCCTAGTGCAGCAAAATCAAACATCCAAATGTTCCTCCAGCAACCAACTAAAAATTAATTCAGAATTTGGGACCGAGTCCCACACCACTGTTTTCTTCTTTGCTCTTCTAAAAGTGATGTAACATCCTCATTTATGTTCAAGGAACTGTAGTAACCTTCTTGTTCTGGAATTGGGATATATTTCAAGGCATACATTTAAGGAAATGTAAATCCTGGTATCTCATGGGTAGTGGGCTCTTTCAGTTTCCTTTAGGATTCAGAAGGCATGCACAGGAGGCACCAGTCCTTTTGAGTAACCTATAGCTGAACACAAAACCTGCATCTTGCAGGTAGCTGAAAAGAAAAATCCTGAGTTTTCTGAAATATGGGGCAACTCATGGATGACACATGGAAGCAGGTAGAAGTGCATTGGTACTGAGCTTTCATCTGATCACTCCTTATGAGTACAAAATGAATTTGAAGTGCAATCTGGGGAGAGTTTTACAAACACTGAACATGGGTGTAAATGATTACAGTGGGCTGGGTGTCAGCAGCAAACAGATACTGACATGGCAGCAACTTCTTAACTCCTTCTTTCCTTTTTGTTTACCTGGGTATCAAGGAATGAATTGGGATACATCAGTGGCTCACCCCAAGTCCTGTGGAAATGTCCTCTCATACATGTGTTGCTCTCTGTTATAAACCTGGTGACATCCCCCCTTGATCTTTATTTTGTTTCGGGTTTCATGTTTGGAGCATTACAGATGTATTGCACAGTATAACTGCATGGTGTTTTACATGCTTTGGCTACTGAGTAAAGCAATAAGGAAGGAAAGAATCAGAGCCAAGACAGAAGCAGGAAAAGCGTCTGTCAGGGAGTACAGCCTCAATCTCCAGTGACTTGTGCTTGCATTGACGTCAGTCAGCACAAAGTGTATGTTCTTATATGTACCCTCGTGATTCCTGGCTGTTTTTATTTTATGTGTGTACTGCATTGTTTTCCCAGCAGCAGTGTGCCCTGGGTAGGTCTGATCCTCTGTCAAGGAGCTGAATTAGAGACAGTGGGGCTGTGTCAGCGCAGCAGAAATCATGCTGGGGTGACGGGGTTGTCATCAGCAGCTGCTCGCAATGCAGCAGGACAGCTCTCAGGATGCCTGCTGAGTGCCAGAAAGGTGCTTCTGATATAATCCCAAGCAAGCAACAAGGTGTATTTTGGTCTGTCTGTAGCTCTTCCAATTACAGATGATTCTGTAATTTTGGAAATAATCTCTCTTCTTTATTACAAACCTAAAAACTCAACTGTTCATCGAGTATACACAAAGATGGAGAAATGGCGATGTGGAACACAAAGTGCTGGAACGGGTAGCTGGAACGTTTTTCTTGCTGTGCTTAGTGCAGATCTAGTACAAGGAGAAACAGAGCATCTACTGATTCATTGATCTGGTAAGTAGTAGATTTTTCAAGCAATACCCCCAAAGAGTGAAAGAAGAAAAGAATGTCAGTTATTGCATGCTAGAGGGACAGTGTGGATACAGTGGATCCAGCAGACATTCTGTGCTCTGCTCCTTATTTCTAAGAGCTACACTCACATTAGTATTTTTAAATTCAAGCACAGAATTCACTTTCTATTTACATCATTTCAAACTAGTGTCATAGGATAACTCAGTCACTGAACAGAATCAGTTGTATCTTACTAAGAAATGCCAAAACCTGCTGTGTGCCATGCCACAGGTGTGACAGGGAAACTGGGAAATCAGCCTCCTATCCATTTTAAAGGCTCTGTTTAAAGACTCCCAGTCCTGATCCATGTCACAGACACTGCTGTGCAGTGCTCCTACACAGAGCTTGTGACCCACTTCTCACAAAAAAGCTTGGGCTTTTCTGGCTCATGCAGATCACATTAATGTGATTAAGTGAGCTGGGGCGTCCTTCCATTGCAGCTGAACTGATGCTTCCATTCCTCATGGTACTCTGGGAAGATAAAGGTCCTTCATGTGTAGGTGGGGCTCCTCTGCAGGCAGAGCCCATCTACACACAGCCCTGAAGCCAGCTGGGCGAAGCCCTGAGGACTCCAGCCTTTCTGCTGCCACTGTTCACAGCAGTGACCACTGCTCAGCACACTGAGGGCAGCACTGTGCCCCTGCCCAGCAGCCTCTCCTTCCCTGCCTTCAACTCACCTCTCCCGGTGTCCATCTCAGCAAAGACTCATCTTTGGAGGGAAGCAGAATTGAACCACCAGTTTTTCCAGGGATTTTTCTATGCAAATGGCTTTGTTTCAATAGAGCTGCTCTTTATGCTCAAAATGTGTAAGCTGAAGAGCAGCTAGTTCTTCTCTCCAGCACGCTCTGGCTGAGTATTTGCTTTTTTCCTCTGCAGATCCCTCTGGATCTACTCCATTCCATCCTGCTCATTGTGCAATTAAGGACTGAAATGGGAATGTGATTGTTCAACCTAATACCGAGGCCCCTGTGGACAGGCACTTCATTTCTCTCCTGTCTGTTGTAATGGCAAGTCCCCTCATTTATTCCCCTGGTGCTCTGCTGTGCTGCTCTGGTGAGAAAATCATTACCCTTTTAAGGGAAAAACTCCATGGCATGTCAAAGGCCTGAAAAGTCAAAACGCTGTTACTTTTGAAATAAGAAAAGAAAAAAAAAAAAAGAAATGGAAAAACAGGTTTTGGAAGCTGCAGCAGTTTTCTCAAGGAGAGCTGTAAATGGCACTTACTGCATACAAATACGAGCCAGCAATGATGAAAAGAAAGCAACAAATAAACAAATCAATGACAATGCCAACGCCAACAAAACAGTGTTCAGCTGCCAAGAACGTACTTTATCTCTCATTAGCATAATTATAGCTTAGAGTTTCAACTCCAAATGCCACAAACCATTAAAAAGTTGTGTTATGCTTAAACATTTTGTCATTTTTTGGCAAGAAGGCAGGCTTAGGGAGAGGAGGGTATGAATTGCATCGCTGCCTTTTTCTATGAAGTTATCTCACTCTTGAGGAATTATCCTCTTGCACTGATAAGGCAATGGCAGCCAAATCTGATAGAAGCCAACATGACCCCTGTGCAGCAGAGAGAGCTGATGCCAAACTGCAGCAGCTTGTCGATTTTTAAGATGCTGAGGATCTTTTAAGGATTTAAGGATTTTCGCCAAAGAAAATTTCACACTGAACTTTTTACTCCTAGGGAAAGATTGGGAGAGGCAAAGAGCTAAGGTTTGGTTAAGGAAAGTTGTTTAGATTGTTTTTCCTGGATATTGCTTCAGCTGCCTGTTTCCCCAAACCTTACAGCACGTATCCACAGAGCCTAGGGACCCAGAGGGGCAGTGAGCAGAAGTCTGGTGTCAGCTGGGCAGGAAGCAAAAGAGCAAGCAGTCTCTCCCTCAAGCCAGAGAAAGGAAAGAGGCTGGCATTTCCTAATCCTCCTCAAAACACTGCTTTTAACTGTGTATAAAATTATCACATATCCCTCCAAATGTAGCCTTATGTTTAGGCAGTGAAAAATCTGCATGAAGACAGCAATTTTTACCCAGCCTGACCCATTCCATTTAACTTGGAAAATAGTTACTGGCTTTTTGGGTAGCAATGACATTCTTGAGTCTTTTATGAACAGATAAATTTGAACTGCATATTTCTACCCAAATACTGCCCTTTCTTGTCTCAAGGATGGTCCACATTGTTTCCAAAATAAATTTAAGGGAGCTTTGTTAGTAACCTCTCTGGGATTAAGGTCCTGAAGCTGAGTGAGTCATGTGTAATGGATCCACCTCTGAGAAATCCCATCAATTAAAAATCAGGTGTGCTGCAGGGAAAGTGCTCTGGCAGCAAATCACCATCAGAAGGACCTTTCAGAGTCAAGTCCACCCTTGTTTTATTGCAGGGGCCTGCTGGGTCATTACCTTTGGAAATCAATTCTAAAGCGTGACAGATGCTTTCAGCTTGCAGAGCTATGCACTGTGGCAGGCACCAAATAGCTGCAGAGCTGCTGTGGCTTTTGTGGGGTCTGTTGATAGCTGGTGGCTATAATTAGCAGAGCCCTTTATGCAACTGTCATGTCCCTGAGAGAAATCAATGCTGCAGCATTGTTTTACCTTCCTTGCCTTACCTAGGCTGCTCTAAATTGAAATGCAAATGCAGCCATGAACTGCAGGCTTTGAACCATATTTTACAGAGCTTCACTGATATATTACAAAGTTTCAGCTGTAGCATAAGGCGGTGCAGAATAAAGCTGTTTGCTCATGTAATTGCCTGGGGAGACCTCAGGACTGGGAATCTTCAACAGGTTAGACAGATGTTTAGCAGGTATGACACAGTATCATTTATCCAGTTTAGAAGCCCCCCAGAGGTTCTTGTTTTCCTTATTTTGCAATGGTTCTGAACATGTGGGATGATTTGGTTACTTACAAATTGTTTGGCAAACTAGAGGACTAGAAAAGCTTAATGGGGCTCCTGAGTGGATTCCCTTACATCTAATAACATGGATGGTGTTTACATTTCTTTCAGGAAAAGCACGTACAGAAAATTCTCCCTCCACAGAGTTTTGTGTTGTTGTAAATCTTACGAGACCAAAGCTTTGATTGAAATTGGCTGGTTTGTACAGTAGTTATTAGACAAGTGCTGACACACCTACCTGCAAGCAAGCACAGAGAGTGATTGTAAGAGCCCTATTACACCATGAAATTAGGCTGAAATGTGAAGCTGATGCAGGAGCCTTATGAGGCAATTTAACAAATGACCACTCTGTGGGGGAAACGGGAGGAGGTACATAAGGTTTTAATTACACTGATTATGGAGTGAATGTTTTTAGTGCATTGCAGCCATAATTTTGTGCTAATCAGGCAATCCAAAGCCATCAGAAGCTCTTAAAATTTTCTCATTTATTTTGTGTCACTGGTAAAGGAACCTGAGTGTACCAGTGTATCTAATTCCTTCATAGTAGTCATCACTGGTAAAACATTAAGGACAATAATATGCACTAAGGGCTTATTAAGTGGGGTTAAAGTAGAGCAGAAATTAATAGTATGGATTTTATGTGGAATTTTATTTTTGTATGCTTCAATGGTACCTACTCCTGAAGGCAGAATGAGAGTTGCAGGTGATGAACTCATGCATGAGTTTAGTGCTGATGATTTTTATTTACAGAAGATAGAAGTCTTGGGAATGTATTTGACCCCCTGTGTAGCATTGCAGGAGTATATCCACTGTAACACCTCTCAGAAAAACAAAGGGAACATGCCAAGTAATGTTAGTTAGCTGTGTTTTTTTCATAAAACTCTCAATAGTGACAAACAAATGGGAAAAGTTGAGTGGCGAATTCCTTTGAATCTCAGAGGCTGGTGATCATTAAAAGACTGGGTCTGAACAAAGACGACATGTAAGAGGGAGCACATCAAGGAACAGCATCCTCACTAGGCAGAGAGTGATGCATTCCACACCCAGTAGAGGTAGGTCTTTTTTCCCGTATCTTCTTCTGGCAGAAGAGGGAATATGTAAAGTCAAAGGAATCACACTGAGACCAGGTCAGAGGAGCTAATGAAACACAGTGTGGATCTATGTAAAGAAGTACAAGGTATTAAAACAAAACTGACCGAGAGATTCAAGTTTATCTTCCTGCTGTGGTCCTTGCTTTTCCCAGTTTGTGCTCTGCTTGTTTTTTCAGTGTGCATTTTTACAGTTTCATGCAAATTTATCCCCAGGGTTTCTGAACAAGAAATGTGTAGGTGAACAGCCAGTGTTCATGGCAGAATTGGATGGAAATATTTTGATCATCTTTCATTTGCCTGCAGTAGGTCTTCCCTTCTGACTAAATACCAAAATGTTGCCTGAAAAATACAAATTGGATGCACTGGAGTTCAAGACTGCAAACAGGCTAAGGAAAAAATGTGCCATTGATGGCCGCCACAGCTAAAGCTGTTAAAAATGCCACTCAAGCTTCGCCTGCCTTCCTTTGCACACATGCATTAAGAGGAATCATCCAGAGGAAGCCACTGGAATTTGATGAACCTTATTCCAGCTGATTTGATGGGCAGATTGGAGGCCATTGGGAATAAGCCCTGGAAGCACAAATTAGAATAGATTATTTGTCTGTTTAGTGGCTTGGGGTCTTCTGCTGTCAAGTCTTACCCACAGATGGCTTTTGCATTTGCTGGTCTCTGAGATGGAGTGTGATGAGGTTCTATGCCTGCTTCCAGACTGAACTGAGAGTTTCAGACCTCTACCCTTATTCTAGCTCAAAATGATGAGTGAAACCTGCTGCCAGTGAGCTGCCATCCCTCTGTCCTCTCTGGGACGTTTATGTGGAGCTGGAATGGTGGACACAATGTCCTGCTGCAGACAGCTCTGTCCCGGTCAGACTGCTCAGGAAGGGCAGGGCTGCAAAGAAAATACTTTGTTCTGTGGTGTTGGGGTTTGCTTTTTGGTTTGTCTGTTTTTAATTAACAGCCTATAGGAAAAAAACCACAATACGCAATATAGTTTTTCCCTTGCTTTCTTAAACTCCGTGGTGCCACCTGTTTGTAGCACATGGTGTACTAATGCTGGATACAGGACTCCAGCAGCCAGGGTAGGTAGCATTTTAATAATTCAGACACAGTCTGCTTGTCAGAGCTGTTTTCTCTCTTTTCACACCAGCACAGCAGCACCTTCCTTATGTGACCAGCTAGAATATCCCCCCCAGACTACCCTGTGCACAATCACTCCACCCTGCTTTCAGAGCCCAGGCAGCAGATGCAAATGGTCAAGGATGTATAAATCTTCAGCAGAAGGCAAGGCTGGTACACAATGGAAAGACGAACCACTGATCTCTGGATATCTTCCTGTCTTGTCCTGCTGCTGGCTATTTTAGCAATTTCAGCAGCTTTTTGAGGTGTATCAACTCTACTGTTTGCTGCTGTTTCTTGATAACAAAGATTCTTGCCAGGGATCATTTCTGATTAAAGCACAAGGATGAAGTTGGGAAGGAATCAATTTTGATTTCCAAGTCTTTAGATGCATGAAAGATGTTTTCTTAGCTCTGGATTCAGGAAAAAACTCTATCTGTGCTGGTATGTGTCATGTTTGCTTCATCCAGCTGCTGGAGAAAAGAGGCTTCACTCCCTTTGAAGTTTACCCTTCTCAGCTTAGTGCTGGTACAAGTAACTGAAGTGGCAACTTTGCCCTTTGAAGATTACTCATTTCTGTCTCAGAATTTCCTTCATTTTTTCCTTTGGAAGCTGATGGAGTTAAGGGAATACAGAGCCAGTGTGAACTCAATATCAGCAAGGCTCTAAAGTCCTAGTAATAAGAACACTGTAGTAAGCTGAGTGAAGCAGTAGCATTATCATCATCAGATTTCATCATATCTATCCCTGACAAAAAACACTTTATTTGTTCTGGTCTCTCCATGGAGTATTGTGGTGTTGGAAGTGACTCCCTCACCATGACTACAGAGGGATGAGTCTTGTAACTTAGCACTGCCATTAGGTACTTAAAATCAGATGAAGCAAACACCCTACAGCACCCCACAGCACCCCATCAAATCCATTCACATGCCACAGTTCCTCTAGCTCCTTGGAGATATGTACAACTAGAGCCATTTCATCATATATTTTATATTTTTAATTTACTTTTTCTGTGTTCTTTATTAGCAATTAATTTTACAGTAACATTCTGAATTCTTGATTATTCAAACTTCTTTATTTAATATACTATAGACAGATTAAAAAAAAAGTTAAAAAGTTCAGCCTCTCCCAGCCATTTTCATCATTAATTTCATCCATTTCTCATTTTTAATTGCTGTGTTATCTCTTTAGCTCCATTCCCACTTCAATATGTTAGGGTGAAAAAACCCATCCAGACCAACTTTCTGGTTTCTCCTAACCCCTTTGGCTAACAGTAACTCATTCTAGGGCTTTAATTGCATTTTTAAGTAAGGCTGCTGCAGCTATTGGCTTTGAGCCTTTCATCATGCACAGTATTTTGTTAGCATGCAAAGCAGTGCACACTGTTGAACAGGAACAGCCTCTCACATGGGCAGAGATAAAAAGTAGAGCACATAATGCTGTCTGCTTGAAGAATCTGGGCAGGGAATATGGAAATGTTAGTTAATTTCTTGGCTGTCTCACATGTTTGGGTTTAATTTAGTCACCTCATAACTGTCTCAGTTCTCTGCCTGTAAAATATCCATTCTTACCAGCTAGTGACACAACTACTCAAAAATACTTAGCCCCCTTCTGCCTCAATCATCTTACATTAACCAGAAGATTCTTTGGCACACGCCCTCACGCAGGTACCAAATAGCCCCTGCCTCAGCACCAACATTTCTGGCATTTGCAGGGTGCAAGGATTGCTGCCTTCTCTCACATGTGTGCCAAACCCCTGCATCAGCTATTTTCCCATATCCAAAACCCTTATGTACTGCACGGAGCCCAAGAATGAATAGAGTCATGTGGCTGCCTGTCCCTACCTAAACCTTGCCCTTCCTCTGCACGTTTGCCCATCCTTTGTGTGATGCAGGATGGGAGTGCATGCTCTCTGCTGTGGACAGAGAAAATCCATCCTGCTCCTGCTGAGTGCTGCAGTTGTGCCACCTTAAGCAGAGCAGTCACACACCATTAATGCCCAGCTAGTGTGGAGGACACTCACCAAGGTGTGGGTTCAGCGATCTGCTATTACTGCTCTGTGTATGACTCATCTCTCTGACCCTGAGCTAACATAAAATCCTGGCTGGTGCTAATAGGAGTTGTGTTTAAACAGTTGTAAGGGCACACCCCTGACACTGCAGTCATTAAAAACGGCATTATTTCATTTCCAATAGTACAGAGATTTTAGCTTCCACATCCTAGCCAAATTCTAACTGAGTATTTACTTTTTGCATCTCAGAGTAATTTCTGTCATTTTCTCTAGCAACCACAGTTTTGCTTCCTACCATAAACCCTATTAGATTTCTCATAGACTGTATACAGTGCCACAGAGAATGAAGCTGTGAGTGTATTTGTATATTGGAAAACATTCTGAGAAGAAAAGACAGAATATAATGTTCGTTTATAATAATATATCTTATTAGTAATTGATATATTGTTCTGAGTGTTCATAAAATGCTCTGACTTTCTCTGATGCAATGTGAACTGTGAGAACAGTGACTGCTTATACAGTGACAAACTGTAATCACAAATGAACCTGAGGTGCCATAATTGCTCTGTTTACAGATTTAGCAGATTTCAAAATGCATTAGAAAAGCATAACCAGCAATAAGACTGCAGGGTAATTAGTTCATTAAAAGCAGGGTGGACTTCTTGTAAAACAAGCTAACATACCTCATTTATTTCAGCTTCTTCAGGAAAATCTCTTCAGGCTTCTGATAACCACTAACCCAGGAGCTGACTCAAGCACAACATTTAGGGAATTGATATCAGATCAGCCCTTCCCATGATGAATTCTCTGGCTAGGTTCTGAGGAAGAACTGATCAGGTTGGAGCTCACAGGTTCCCCCTTCCCAGTGAGGACAACCCCAAAAATGAGAAATGGAGCAGCTGCACAGAATAATTCTAGGAATAATTCATAGATAGCTTTCGAAAAATTATTAGCATTTTAAAGTTAGTTTCTAGAGAAAACCTGCTGATTCTGGTATGGCACCCAGAAACGTTTATTCCTATGGATCGAGATGTCAGGAGATGTTTGTCCAACTACAGTGTCACTTTTAGAAGCTTTTAATGTGTAATTATTTGTAGATCCCTGCTAGTGATTCATTAATGCCATTAATTTCTTTACAAATCATTGAGTTTCACTATATTCATATATACTAAATTTTTTCAGCTGTCTCCACTTTTTCTTGATAATCAAAACCTTGCTTTGTGTTTTTTTTTTTGGTTTTGTTTTTTGTTACTTTTTCTTTTGAAAGAGAGTTTTAAAAGAAATGTTTGCTACAATGATATTTACTAGAAGATTATAACCCTTGCAGACTTTTGAAGCACCCTGTGGAGTTTAAAGGAAAACTGCATCTTCTCTAGAATGTTAGGAGAAGCTTTAGGAGCATCACCAAAAGATGCTGGTAACAGTTCAGAGGTTTGATAGCAAATTCAGTAGAACCTTTTGAATGTATCCATAATTCCCCTGCAAATTTAATAAGGCCTCTTGGGATAATCTCAGCTCACTATTTGTTGATTTATTTGCTATGTGCCATTCCTTTGAAAGTTCATGGCCTGAAGGCCAAATTGTTACATGTCCAAGACCCTTCCCTTTGCCTTACTTGGGCACTGTCAACGGGCCTTAGTAGGAGCATATAAGCAAAAAGCTACAATCCTTTTTTGTTTGGGAAGACACAAATGATGTGTTTGAGAAGACTTTCAAAGCCATGGGAACAAGCCACTTCTCTGATTTCAGAGGTGTTGAACCAGGTTGTTTCCAGAAGGGGAGTTTCCTTGCAATTTTTCAGGCTTCAAGTAATCTCAGTAAACCTTTCTTGGCTGCTTTGTGTGTTTTACGTTTTCTTTGTTCATGTATTTTTAAATAACCAGACAGACACACTATTACAGTTCAATTTATTCTTCAATATTGATTTTTTAGGCTAGCATGTGATTTGCTCCCATGACTGTTGGCAGTGACAGATCTTTGGAGTCAGGACTTTTTTGATAAAATAAATTGCATTGTTTCACCAGCCACATAGTGGATAAGCAAGGAGAGCCAGGCAGGCTGGGTCACCTGAGCTGGGAATCATAGCTATACTTACATGACAAGTTAGTGGAAGTCCATGTATATGTCCTAATTAGATTTGAAATGTCTGAACTCAACATTGTGTGGTACAAAAGGTGCCAAAATGGGAGATGCTACCTTACCTAAATATTGTAAAAATTGTTCTTTTTTATCTTTTGATGCCAGAGTTTAAAGTTAAGAGTTTAATTAGGTTAAAGTTTCAAGTGCAGTCAGAATTCATGTGGGCTGAGGTGTGATTTTCATAGTTCATTTCTGGCTAATAAGGGGAACTGTTTCATCTGAATATCAGAGGTCCTGAAGGGAAAATATTTCCACTGTATTATACTTCAATTGATTTAAACACAAATCCAGCAGTGGTTGAACATCTGAGAACAAGGTGTACCTGGTAGAGGAGAGGGTCAGCTCTGCTCTGCTCAAGGATGAAGGCATCACATCAGAATTGCAGGTGACAAATCATCTACATTGTTCTTGTTTACTCTGCTCAATGCTGGCTGACGATCTGGCCTTGGGCATCTTTACTCCCCATTCCCTCCCCTCCCTGTCACTGCTCAGAGACTGATTTGGGGGGCATATCTGAGCTGGTAAAATGTTAGAAGTGGACTGGAAGACAAGGAGGAAAGGATCATGGAGACTTGCCAGTGCTGCAGCAACTACAACACGAGTGCACATCACCAGGATGCGTGGCAGAGCTGCGAGATGTGTCCCCCTCCTCTCTCCATCTCTCCACCCTATACATATCCTATGTACTGTAGGTGTACTCTGAAGACACTGAAGCATAGTAATGTCTTGATGAACCAGCAATATGGTGCCAACAGTTTCTTTAGGAGTCACTTTTTACCCTTCATATAGTTTTCAGAAAACAAGTCTTGATTTGGAAACAGCCGCCACAGGTGGATGAGTAAAAAACCTAACCTAGTAAGTAATGGCATTATTGTAGGCAATTAAAAAACCCAAAAAGAGCTGGTCAGTTGGCATTTTTTCTGCAAAAGGACAGTTATATAAATATCTTTCATACTAATAACTTTTTTCTTTATTTATACAGTAAGATTGCAGAATGAGAAAAAATACTACAACTGCTGAAATTCCACGGCTCTTTATGTAGAGTAAATAGCACTTCATATACACAAGCATCACTTGTAAAATATGAAATAGAGACATTTAGATCAAGATTCTGTACTATCCTTAGCTACAGATGAATAATTTTCCTCACAATCTTACAACACACAACACATAGAGAAGAGCAAATGAAAACAAATTATGCCACAGGAACGAGACTGCATCAACTATTAGATTATCTCTTACAGCTGATATAAAGACATAATCTCCTGAAAGCATGCCACGGGGTCATAATTTTCAAAAGAGGAAGGCTATGTTCTTGAGCTATATGCTTCATAAGGACTACGGTCTGCAAAAATGCTAAAATGTACTGAAAGGAGTGACATTTAAATCTAATTATAGACAGATTTTCTAACTCAGCAGACAATATAATTTCCTCTATAGTTTAGTGAAGCTATTTTAAAAATAGCTTCCTTGATTATTCCATTTTCATAACCAGAACCATTATAATATAAAATGATGAGGTGGAAATGCAGTTTTCTGCTTTAACATGAAGCAGAAGAAATACGTCTTAGGGAGTTCATTTGGGGGGCTGGAGGAGAGATCTTTTCTTGCTGCAAAGCATCATACCATTTTTCATCAATTTAATATCTAAAAGAAGTGCTTTGGGAGTAAAGTCACAAAAGTATATTGTGCAATTGTATGTAAAATGCTGTGATATATATTTTTCATAAATGTTTAATGTTTTAGGATAGTTACATCTAGATTATCTTTCAGTCTGAACCTCCCAGAAGACAGGGAGGATTTATATGATCCTGTGGTAATAGCCCATTTTGTTCTCCCAAAATAATGTCTATCTATCACAGAGTATGAATGGGAATGTCTAAGCAAAAAGAAGCCTGTGGCTAAAAATTTTGGAGCGTCTATCTTCAAGTTTCAGAATTAGCATTTAGGGAATTAACCACAAGACTCTTGGTTTTCCTGAGGTGTTACAGGTTCTTTTGTGCAATGGTCCTTCAGGTCTGTTGTCCCCTTTGTCTGTGGAAAACCATACATGAGCCACATAAAGCTACGTGAGGGAGCAGGCAGCAAGCCAGCAGCTGCAGTGTCCCTGGCATTGGTCCAGCATTTCCACCACAGCCCAGACACCACGGGAAGTCACCCAGGCCAGCTCTGCCTGACGTGCTGTGCTGGAAGGTAAGGACTGCACACCAGTAGGATTCTTCATCCATTGCCATTTAAACTGGAAACAGTTGCTGTTCTTTAGTGGGGTGTAATGTTTGTTGAATCATTAGCAGGGGAGGCAAGCAGAAAGGGCTGATGGTGACTGAGATCAGAGCAGTTGGACTTGGAGAGTTTTGGACATGCCTGTATGCATACAAACATCCAGAAAATCCTGCAGGAATTACTGACAGGTAAAGAATGTGGCCCAGAGAAGGAGTAAGGTAGGACCCTGCCAGGGAACAAAACTTTCTGGACGAGGCCAGCTTGGAAATCCCTTCCACATGCAGTGGAATAATATGCTTTCCCTGTGCTTTGCACATAGATTTT
The DNA here is from genome assembly GCA_013400855.1 of Buphagus erythrorhynchus. Taxonomy (NCBI): domain Eukaryota; kingdom Metazoa; phylum Chordata; class Aves; order Passeriformes; family Sturnidae; genus Buphagus; species Buphagus erythrorhynchus. Next base: position 30,083 of record VZTT01023203.1, read on the forward strand.
ATTTCCAGGCAGCAGGCAACTGATTCCATCATTGCTTTCTCCTCCATGCAGTGACTTCAGTCACTGGGGATTAGAGGTTTAGGAGGCAGGCAATTCCTCCATGAGGTTGCAAAAAAGTACTGCTATCAACAGCACATGTCAACTCCTAATGATGTCAGTAGGGGGTTGCTGGCACTCCTGACTCTGTCATTAAATGCATCTCCCCATCTCATGGTGACTGGCTTTCAGAAAGTGATCTTCTGTCTCTGTGATTCCGTTTTTCAGATATAAAATCAGAAAAACAGAATTTCCTCACTCACAAGCTGTCAGGAGATTAAAAGCATTGAAACTTTCTCTCTTTTCAGTGCTCAAAATTATTAAGTTGTTCAGTAATTATGACAGAGTAATATCATATATTAGATAATTTTTTTGGCTGGATAGACTTGATAGTAGCATGAGGATATAAATATTCAATAATATTGAGGTTCTTTGCAACCCTGGACCAAATTGCTATGGTTTTGGATAGTAGGAATAACCATCATCATTTTCTTCATCAATATAATCCCATACCTCCCCGATTGTGTGATTCTTGTAACTGTTTCTACCTGACAAATAGTATTTCTCTTCCAGTTGCCTTAAACATTTGAGGCAGTTCCACAAGATTCTTTTACTGATTGTGGCTTGGGGAGATTTGTCCTTACTGAAATTCTGACACGAGATCATTCAGCCTCTAGCTGCTTGCTGCATATTCTCCTTAAATTCTCATGCTTGTTTCCCTTGTGGAATGGGACTGAGAATCCTTTGAGGACTAAGGGCTCTACTCAGCACTAACCTAAATGCTTAGTATCAGTGAAGCTTAATGTTAAATATGTATCACCATGCACTCTTCTCACAAAAAATCTTGCTGAAACATTCTTCTATTACAGTCTGATTTTTCTGGTTTCACTCCTTGGAATGTGCTATATTTTATATTACATTGTTGTAATCAAAGCTCAGATTAACTGAAGAGAGTATACAGCCCATAAATTATTTCTCTATAAACAATACTTTCCTTTTCAATTCAGTAGTAGGTTTTGGATATACTGAATTTCATCAGTAGATTAATTTTTGTTCACCAAAAATTTTTTGTACTGTTGCAGGTAAATTGCACTCTATTAATAATGCTTTTTCAAAAAGAAACATTTAATGTCATATGGGAGGTACACAGCATATGAAAGCTGTATTTTATAGTCAAACTCAATATGGTAAAAATTTAACTGTTGTGAAATAGAAGACATCAGTACAATGTGAAAACAATTCATTTGCCCCTTTGACTAGTGATATTAAAAGTTACTCCAACACCTAATAATATTAGGATTGCTCTTTTGTCTTTCCTTCTCTGTGCACTGCCAAAAACTCACTTAATAAACACAAAATAAAAGTGATTGTCATTGTGGCAATACATCTGATTACTATTAGTTATAACTTTATATTAATCAATAATATTTTGATTGGTTTTACGTTGATGAGGTGTATGATGTTGACTTGGAAACAGAGGTTCATCCAGAGCATAAAACCTGTTAGGAAGATTGTTCCTAACACTAAGCTGCATATCTACTGGTCCAAAATTAATTTAATACCAATTCAGTTTCATTGAAAAACCTATGCTAATGGTCAATTCTGCAGCCTGGTATAAGATTTGATCATTAGTTGTTTACATTGAGGTAATGCTTAGGACTTAATTTATGAAAGGAGAGCTTGAAAAATATACATAGTATTAATTTTATTTCATTTTTCTGTTCATGAAAATATAGTCCTAAATTCACCTTACGGGTTGTGTAGGAGAAGAGGATTTTAACTAGGAGCAAGAAAAGGCACAGATAGGACTAGTTTAAACAAAGAAGTGGGGGATGTAGAGACAATCACGATGCAGCAGAAAAAGAAAATTCACAGTTGGCAATGTTCAAAAGGGCTGTGAATGTTAGGTCTCAACCTAACATCTTTTCAACTTTTTTGTAGATCTGTCTGAAAATCAGGTGTGAGACATCAGAAGACAAATGGTGGTACAGTGAGAAATGTGGGTTGTTTTCCTTGGAAACTGGGATATTTCAGTCTTTTATTCTTTATTCCTGGCCAGGCTGAAGACTTTTTAAAGAATAGCAGAATGGATTCTGAGAAAGAGTTTCTAAGAGGAGGGAAGGAATTTTCTTCCAGCATGTGTTGTAATTGTTTCTTACATATATATATTCATGAGTCAGACAGAACAGGATCAGGTCACTGACGCTTGTTTTGCTGTAACAACAAGAAAACCAGAGTTTGGTGGTAGTGGTGGTGGTGTGGTGTTGCTTTAAAATTGCTTCATGCATTTTTGAAAGTACAGGGGAAAAAACTGTCAGGTTTTTAACAGAGGTTCTTCTAGATAGGCCTACATTTTAAGCCATTTCTTTAACAGCTTGTAGGCCAGATATCTTTTTTATTTCTGTATCTGGCAAATGTTATAAGAGTGTACAGTGGACTCTGACGGAAGTGAGTAAAACAATACTACTATTGTATTATATTTAAAATTAAGCAACCCAATAGTATAATAGCTCATATTAAAGTTGTCTTACTCCACAGAAGTTTTTCTCTGTCCTGTGATATTCTTTCTATCTAAGCGTACCTTTCCAAGGAAGAGTGTAGGATTTGGCCTTGCTGAAATTGCATTTTTGTAAACTTTATAATATCTCACATGACTCAAGATTTGTAAAGGTATAGGCCTGAGTGACAAAACCTTTCTTTTGTACTTCTGATCAGTTTGTTAGGTTGATTGAAAGTCAGTGGGTGATAATAAGATTCAGCCTCAATTTTTATTGATGAGTCAGATGACACAGATAAAGTAGGACACTGTAGCTTGTGCTCCCTCTAAATGGATAAAAATAAAGGACTAAATTTTCAAAATATTCAGGTCACTGAAATAGGCTTTGGTGTTCATTATAGCAGGTGCATATGGCAATAGTACCCATGGACTGTTCCAGACATTGGTTCAGTGAGGCAATGAATAGCACTTATTAAAATTTAACACTGCTGAGGCAGAAGGGTTGCCTGGAAAATGGGCCTGTCCAAATAGCATGGCTAGGTGGGAGTATCACAAATTAGATGGTTTTGCCTGTGTTTCCTCATTGCCGAGTAGTAATTCCTGCTGACTTCATTGTGGTAATGCGGGCCTTCAGCTACAAGGAATAAATGCCATGGCTGAGGGTATCTGGTACAGTGTGCTGGCTTGTGCTGCTCTCCCAGAGAAGAGCTATCAGGCCTCTGAGCTATCATGACCAGACACAGAAACACATGGACTTACCCTGCAGGAATGATGAGAGAAGGGTGCCTGTTCCAGTGCTCCCCCCCACCATGGGGATCACAAAGCCTGTGCCCAGGGAAGAGGCTGCCTGGGTCCCCCATCCTGCTGGGATATTTTCAGGGAAGCATTGGAATTTATGCCACCCTACAGTTAAACATTAAGCTCCTGTAAACTGTAGGATCCAAACAGCACAGGAAATATGCAGGGTCAGATACAAGTGGTGTTTTCAGGTATGCCTGAATGTCTGGGTTAGAATGTATCTTACATATTAGAGACTGCAGAGATGGGCCTCTCATGAGGATTGCTCTCTAGGAGCCCAGAACCCTGAAAAGCCAAGCTACAATGCATCCTAGCTATCAGCTAGTACATCCTAGCTATCAGCTATGGATGCAGCAGGAAATAGAGATCCTTTCCCAGATCTTCAACCCTACTTCTTCAACAGCTGATTACTTCTTGGGCAGCATCTAGGCAGTATCTGAAACTCATCCTAAGAGCCTGCCCTGTGTGATCCACATGCAGGGAGCCACATCCAGCACCAGACTTCCCTACTTCAGTGAAGTATCTTGGCCTGGAGGTGATGTGCACTATCCACTAGTTCTCCTATGGGCTGGAACCATTGTGCTGCAGGCATGAAGACATTCAGTGCTACAAGTGATACCAGCCTCAGAAACATCCCCAGTCACTGGAGCCCAGCTGCCTAAGGCAGAGTCAAAGAGCAGTTAGTGTCCAGACCAGGCTCCAGCACACTGGCCCCAGTACATCCTGTCCAAGCGTGCACATATTGTTCTGTCCAAACTCACAGCCCAGGGCAAGGAGGCCTTGGAGAGCAGAGCTGTGCTGTGTACATGTGCTGGGGCCCAGGAACACAGAGTCAAATGGAGCTGAAACTGAAGGCTGTTTTGGCAAGTTAATGTGACCTTTCCGTGAATGGGTAAGAGGGCGTGTGAGCTGTCAGAGAGAATGTCACCAGTGCAGGGTCCAAGCTTTTGCCTGCCACTGTAACACAAGTTCAACTCAGCCCGTTGTGTAAAATTGATTTTACAAGTACACAAATTTTACAGTGATGCAAACTGAATTAAGAGGGGCAAAACGATGTACCACTATTGCCCAACAGCACCACTAAAGTAAGACTGGACCAGACCCCAGTTAACCAAAATCAGAAACTATGGAAATATAGCCCAACTACTGTAAAAAGTAATTACAAACAGACCATTTAGTGTGTAATCTATTCTAGGTCTGTAGGTTTTGAAACTGGCCCAGAGAAAGCTGGTGGGCTTTGCTGACACCATCATTTCCTGTGTGCTCAACAACTGGCACAACATCTTCAAGACAAAATCAAAACTGATCCCAGAACTGGTAAGATCAGGATGGAGGCTTGGACACTCGCAGCTGTGTGAGCCCACTTCAGCTTCTGCATTCTTTTATTTCTCACCATAACCACCTTTAAGAGCAGACTGCCAGCCTGGGGGAAGAAGGACAAAAAATTTTAGACGTTGAATTTTATTTAACGTAATTCTCTAATAAGGTCATGTTGACATCCTGAATTCTCTGAGCTAGTACATTTCTTTAGTGTTAACACAATCCTACAAGTAACAGGTAATTACCTTTCTAAAAAGATATGGCACAGCTTGGAATATAATAGTGAGGAGTTTGAAGAAGCATGCTATATATATATTTATATATATATAATTATATAAGACCATATATGTATACACATGAGTGTGTGTATTTATGTACATACATGCAGCCCTCATCTTTATTGGACCTAAACCTCTTAGAGAAACCATGCTGCTTTCTGGATAATGTTATTGGTAAACCTGATGGCAAATACACATGACATTACTTTTTCCATGACTTTAAATGCTTATCTTAATAAAACAGTTATCTATCAGTTATTCTACCTGAACACCAAGATCATTGGTTAAATATGAATACTTATTGCAACTCTAAGGAAAATTATATTTACGATGAACAAGGATGACTCACTCAAGAAAAAAATTGTGCTTGACCATGCATATAAACTTCCTTGATTCTAAGCACTGCTACTTCATGATGCAAACCTTCCCCTAAATATAGCTCCAATCTAGGCACATTCATTCCTTTGCTATCACACATCAGTGGTCTTAACCTTTGTGGACAGTGCTGCACCCTTAAGTAAACAGCATAATTTTTTTTTTTGAGGAAACCAACAAATCTCAAGCCTTCTCCCTTCTCTCTCAAGTAGAATTTAGCCAGGCAGGTTTTGTTGGAAATGGCATGAACATGGACACAGATTTTGCTGACTCTTCTGCTTCCATAGCAATGCATCTACTGTCACCAGTATGGCTGCTGTTAAATTTTGAAGACCTGAATACATCTGTACTCTCTTATTCCATCTCCATCCTCCTGCCAAATTAAGATGGGAATGCATCTCCAGAGATTACTTTTTTCCCTGAGAAGTCAGGGTCTGTTGTTTCAACTTTTATAAGTTTTATTTTATTTGACTCAAATCTAGATGATTCCACTTAGCCAAAATAGAACACCTTACTCACTGGAAACAGAGCACATAGCAACCCATCTGGCTGCTTCTCAACTTAACCACCTTTGTGTCAGTGCCTGTGAGGATGTGATTCTTATACTTCACATCCTGTCATGCCCACAGGGCCATGACATTCAATCAGAGCTACTAGCCAACCTTGTACTAACTTCTGCAAAATCTTGCAAATTGAGTATTTAGAAACAATTGATCAGAAAAATTTTCTTCTATAAAAGGAAATGTATTATCTTCCAGCCTTCGCTTTACAGATAGAGAAAATCATGAAGGATTCTTCTTCTTATCAGTTTCATTAAAAAAATATTTTAGGGGCAGAATCATTAATAGAAGTGAATTCAGAGAATCTCACATTTATGGCAATTTTTCTTCATGTATACATAATTTAGGACTGATCAGTCAGACTTCAAACTTGCCATAACCACTGAATTTATATCCATGCCAAATTTGAAGGAAAGTTCTGAAGGACAAATCAGTTCCCTGCTGCTATTCAATATTCAGCTGCCAGGGTGACACAGCTTTGATACTGCCTCATGTTCTCTCCACTTAAGTTTTTATTGCCTCCCACGCTGTCCTGGTTCATCCCACCCTTCCTCACCACCACCTCCTCTGTTCCCTGTACTGTGAGGTCATGCTGTAGGTATGCCAGAGCAGAACAGGTCTGGCAGGATAAGTAACCGGTAACAAATTTTATTTACCCAGCTTCTAGGACTTAAGGTTCTCCAACATAATGAGAGGAAGGGCTTCTTATTCTTCCAAGACTGATGTAAGAAGTTGTGTAATCAGGCCACAAGACTACACTTTTTGGCGAAAAAAAAGGAAAAGATATAATCCTTTCAGTCAGCTTGAAGTTTCTGTGCATATGAGTTATTTTCAGTTTTCTTTTTGGTGGTGAAAATATTTTATACTCTTGGCATATGTAATAGTACTGAACATGAGTGTTTCCCCTGACTCATTCCTGCTCACAGACTAGAGCTCAGCAATTACAGCAGCAGAGCCCCCATGACAAATCTCCTCTTTGGCCTATGCCACCCAGTACAGACCAGGCTCTGGGCACCGCAGCACTGCTGAGAGCTATTCTTGCTTTTCACTGAAGCCACTATTTTTACCTATTGTCATTTTTAGTCACTGGACAAAACACTAGAGTTCAGTAATCCCCCTCTCTGGTCACTGTCTGCCACTAGGCTGTCCTCTTTCTCTAGCCACAATCTCCTTGTCTTCTGTGTTTCAAGCACTTCAGCATTTCATTGGAAATGTTTCAGTAATTGAAGATTATTCTAGTTAACCAAAAATCTCAGAAAAATAGACTGCTATTAACACAAAGCCTCTTAACTTCAATTTTACTTCTCCCAACAGAAAATGTCAGTGATTCACACAGCTCTGAAAGGACCTTACACTTCTTATGTGCAAGAGAGGATTTTCTCAGCCTCTGGACTACACTATAGAAGCTGCTAGCCCAGTGGTGTGGTAGGGGAATTGTCCTATCTCCCTAGGCAGTAGAGTTGGAGACTACTAACTTTCTCTGTGGTTTTCTAGCACCCCAGGACACCACTGTGGTTTCTGTCTTAGTTCAGTGGTGGATTAGAAAGTCTGCCTTCTTTTCTGCCCATGTAGGCAGGCAGCTGGTATTTGCATTTTCTGCAGCTCAGAGTGAGTTTTGTGCAATGGAGAGTACCATTATCTACCAATACTCTGCTTGCAGCTGGACTTCTCCAACAGTAAGGAGCCCAGTCACCACAGAGCATTGCTGGTTGACAAGTAATGTGATGATGTGGTACACTTTATTAATTGGATTCATTTTATTAAGAAGTACGATTACCGTAGAATGAAACTTCTGCTGAGGAAAGGCTGTTCTGCAACAGCCTGCTCCCTAATTTCAGTCACTCCCTGCTGAAGCATGTTGTGATGTCCTGTTATACAGGACATAACACAGAATTCAGTACACTGAATCCTTGACTAGCCTAATCTTTGACTAGAAAAACATGGATATAGCGTGCTGTGGAATGAAGCTGGAGTGCCATAACTGCATTCACATGTGACATTATCATGGTAAATGCAATCACTCAAAATCAGAAAACTGAATANAAAATGGATATAGCATGCTGTGGAATGAAGCTGGAGTGCCATAACTGCATTCACATGTGATATCATGGAATGCCATAACTGCCTTCACATGTGATATTATCATGGTAAATACAATCACTCAAAATCAGAAAACTGAATATGAAGACACCTTTCTATCCCAAAGAAATCTATAAGTAAAATTTTGAGTTAATATATGAATATCAATAATGGTGGCTAAAACTCAGACTGTCCAGACGTTTGCTTTGAAAACAAGAACTGAATGTTTTGGTGACACAGCTGTGATGCTCTGCCATTGTTCCCCTCAGCCCATGCCTCTAAAAAGCTTTGGGGATAAAAATTGAGTTAGGAGAGTATTGCAGGCTCTGTACAGCAGAGAGTCCTCCTTTTCTCTTCAGCCCAGCAAGTGAGAGAGGCTTCTAAAAATGGAGAATGACTGATTCATAAAAATGGAAAACTGAAGGAGGCTGGTAAATAAAACTGTTCAGCTTACCCAGCAACAGCTTCCTATAACTGAAGAGAGGTGTGTTCTTAGGCAAATATTTTCTATCCTTTAAACAAATATTTGGCTTGAAAGCTGGGGAAATACTGTTTTATAGCAAAGACATGACCACTGCCTATCACGAATACCATGCATGTGTGCTCCCAGCACGTCACTGGGAGTCTGCCTGCTTGGCCTGTCTCCTGTGTACCTCCTACATCCCCCAAGTGCTCTACTGACCAACCATTCAAGCAGCTGCTGTTTGCATGTAAGAACACATTTACATTTTAATGAAACGCAGGGGTGGGGGATGTGTTGGAGGCCCTGGAATGACCCAGCTGTGGTTGGCAGTGGGGAATAGACCAGGAACTGGATAAGCTATTCTGTCAGGCCAGATTTATCCCATAGCTTCATGTAGCTGTTGTATAAAATGAAATGTTGACATATCCTTTTAAGTTTTTAGCCTGAAAAACTGTTTTAGCCTTCCATTTTTCTATTGTTTTCCAACAGCAGTCCTTTAAGCTTAGAGGGGTACCTCACAGCTTAATATAGTTTGCTGGATTATATTTACTCTGTCCAAACTCCCTGGCTCAGCCCTAGTGAATTTCTGATTTGCAAGTTACTCCTTCGTGTTTGTATAAATTGCCATCAGCTGAGAGGTAGAAGAGCCATGGCAGAACCTGTGACCAGGCAACCGTCTCTCTCTCCTTTACTAGAAGCAGTCTTTATTCATCCTAAGGGATAGTTTGGGAAGCTATAACTTTTACTGCTCTTTTTCATCTGGTGGGGAGCCTCATCTGGCAAGTTTATTGTGTGGTTACTGGTTGGAGTTTGAGATGGATGAAGAAAGAAGCATTCAGAGTGAAACTTGTGAAGGTTGCTGGCTGGGGCTACACAGAGGGCTGGCTGCACAGTGCATTTGTATTCACCGTGGGTGCTGCTCTGAGCACTAGCCAGGCACTCCACACCATTAAAAAATAAGTGTCTCCAGGGACCCTGCATAAGAGCAAAGACTCCTTTAGCTTGTTTGGGGAGCTGCTGGAGGTCACCTGGTTCAAACTGCACCCTTAAACAGGCCCCATTTTGAAGTTACAGACCTGCGGGAGGGCTTCAATACCTGACATCTGGGTTTCTCCTTGAACTCATCACATCCTGCACTGAATGAAATTCAGCCTCCTGCTTACACTGCGTTACCTTACTCCGTGTTCGAACGTGAATGACTGAATAAGTAAATAATAACAACAACAAAATAAAAATAGTGGAAAGAATTGCTGTTTTGGGGGTTTCTCACTGCAGGGGGCGGGGAGCAATGGGGCAAGGAAATCTCCAGAGACTTTTGCGCGGAAAGGAGAATAAAACGCCCGCCGCAGCGCGCGGGGGGAGGCTCTCGGTCGGCTTCTCTGAGCGCCAGCGGGGGATTCCACGCCTTGCTCGGAGACCGGGACCAGCAGCGAGAGGAAGCGCCGGTGTCCCAACGCGCGGCGGCAGGGGCGGCGGGAGCAGGAGGAGGAGGAGGAGGAGGCGGCCCTTCCTCCCTCCCTCCCCGCGCCCCTCCCTCCGCCGCGGTACCTGCGCCGCGCGGCCACGTGAGCGCCACATCAGCGGCGCACAGGGGGCAGCCGGCCGCCCCGCTCCCCATTCCCTTCCCTGCCTCCCTCAGCCCCCGCTCCCCTCGGCGGCCCGGCCCGGCCCGGCCCGGGGCTCTGCCCGCCCCGGCTCGGGAAGATGCTGCAGTCGCTGGCGGGCAGCTCCTGCGTGCGGCTGGTGGAGCAGCACCGCTCCGCCTGGTGCTTCGCGCTGCTGGTGCTGGGCTACCTGCTCTACCTGGTGTTCGGCGCCGTGGTCTTCTCCTCGGTGGAGCTGCCCTACGAAGACCTGCTGCGCCAGGAGCTGGGCAAGCTGAAGCAGCGCTTCCTGGAGGAGCACGCTTGCCTCTCGGAGCAGCAGCTGGAGCAGTTCCTGATGCGGGTGCTGGAGGCCAGCAACTACGGCGTCTCGGTGCTCAGCAACGCCTCGGGAAACTGGAACTGGGACTTCACCTCCTCCCTCTTCTTCGCCAGCACCGTGCTCTCCACCACGGGTAAGGCAGAGGCGGCTCGCCCGCTGCCTCAGGAGGCCTTGGGGAGGCCCCGCCGGTGTGGGGCAGCCGGGGCCGGGCTCCGGAGGGAGCCGAGCTTCCCAAACCCTCCCGTCCGACAGGCATGCTTTGTGCAGGATGCATCACCCATGACTGACCCCCCTTGAGCCAGGCTGCCAATTCCCCCACCCTGAAATCATTGGCGGTTTCGAAAATCCGGCGAAATGCCCGTCTCTTTCTTTGAACTTTTAAATGCTTCTAGAGATGTCCCCTATGCGTTATCCTTTGTTTTATTTTCTTGTTTTTTTTTTTTTTTCGGAGGTGGGGGGGCACACACGGGGATGGATGGGAACGGACTCCAACCTGGTTATAATGAAGTTAAATTTAATTTTCATGTTTTACTGTCAATTTCCATTTAATATTTGAATATAAGTGACTGAAAGATAATGCTTCCTTTCTTCCACATAGCAATTTGCATTGGTGTTTTGAAAAGCTCGAGGAAACATTCCTTTAACCATAGTTTTTACAAGGACTTATTTTTACAGTAGTTGCGTTTCACATACCGTCATAGTGGACAGCCCTCTCCTAAAGGACGAATGCAGGCATTTGTGCTGGGAAGATGGGTTCTGGTGATTTTAATGCAGGTCCCTGACATAAATAATAAGGGCTTGTCAAATAAGAAAAGCTTTTTTAAAAATCACCCTAAAATTTGTCCAACCAGAGAGGACTTTGTGTCTTGGTAGTACATTGATATTGCTATAAAATATGCACTGTTTCTTTCTTTTTTTTCCCCCCTCCCTGCCTCCAAGTTAGCACTCCTTCTATTATGGGAAATTTAATCAGCTGATATTAACAATGACATTTAATAATTTGCTTACCCGATCATATGTTAGTGCTTCCTGACTGATCTCAAACAGGCAATGCTTGTCCTATAAATAGTTGTCATTGACCGTATGGATTAGGGTTATAAGGAAGTTGTGTTTTTAAAAAGTAAAACAGGGTAATAGGTGTTCCCATAACGCCTCTGCTCCCCACTTCTTAATTACTAGAGTTTGTAAGAAGAGAGAAAGTGACACACTTAAAGCAGTTAAATGCTTTCAGTGAATAAATTTCTAAGCATTGATCAACATATAGGAGTACTACTGATGAAAAAAGCATGGAATTATGATAGTACTTCAGCACTCATTTTTTTTTCTTTTTTTCTTTTTCTTTCAGTAAAGTTATAAAGCACTTAAAACTTAAGGAGCTGAATTGACCTTATAATGCTTTTTTTTTTTCCTAATCAGCTATACTGTTAGGTACTAGAAAATGTAAATTATTTTGTCCAAGAGCTATTTTTATATTCAAATTAGTTTTTCTGTAGTGTAGTAACGCACATTAAAAAAAAAAAAAAAAGATATTGAAAAGGGCCCTACTTTTTTTTTTTAATGATTCAGTCAAAAAATGTTCACAATTGGGACAGTGAGGCTGGGTATGAGTTGGTAACACCTGAACACTTCCTACTGATACACAGCTCCATGATGTTTGGCTTCAGTAGTACAGCTCAGGCAGGGATATCTCTTTCCCATTGTATGTCTGCTGAAGGGCAAGGCATAACCTGGCCCTTCATGTTTAGCTGCCTTGATCATAGAGGCCTTACCAGGGAAGAAGACTCAAGGTACCATTGTCCAAATGGAAAACCTTTTAGAAAATGCCACTTACACGGATGTGCACAGAAAACACAGAGGTCTGACATGTGAGAGGTGAATTTTGATTATTTCTGTCAGTTTCATAAACTGAGGTCATCCAGTCACCACTGATGTAATGGACCAGGCGTCAAGTAGTGGTACTTCCTTCTGTGTCTGACAGTCGTTTGACTTGGGCCCCTTTTAACCAAATCCATCTGTTTCTTGTTTTTTGTAGTGGCCTTTAGCTGTACTTAATCCCTGTTTAATATAAATTAGGGTTTGTACAAGTAGACAAGTATGAATCCAGACCAGTACAGTAAGTCCAGTGTTTGTTCAAATTCTTCCCAGAGTGCGTCTATTTCTGGTGAGGTGCATTTTTTTTCCCCCTCAATTAACTCTACACCTGTGTAAGAAATCTTTCAAGTCTCTTGAAATGATCATTAAAAGAGACAACAAACAAAAGAACCTGCCTGGCCACGTCAAACAGTTGTTCAGAAGTGTTTGAACACTCAAAATAAGCTGTATTGTTATAAAGTGTATGCCTGAAATGCCCTCCCTTTGCCAAGTACAGTAAGGGCAAAAGCAGAAAAGAGAACCCTGCTGCTGGTGGTGCCAGCTGAGGGTTGTTTCTGTGCTTAAGTGAAATTACAGGGAACACCTGGATGTTCCTTATGTTCAGCTGACTGAATTTGTCTCTCATATGTAAATAAATGCACACCTACCCCTTGTACAGAGGACAAGGCTTCTTTCATAGCCTTTCAGTTTTCTATATAAAGCATGTAGGGGAAGTGTTTAAATTTAGCAATCCTGACTTTTCTTCTTGTTCCCTCCTATCCTTATTATAGTCTTTGACTTCTTACTCACTAGAGAAAATCCTTGAAGAAAATGATAAAGCCAGTTAAGAATTTGGAAAAAAAATCATAAATGAAAGGAGGTTGCAGAATAAGGCAAATTGCTACTTGAAAGCAATTAATATTGATGTGCACATGGGCTGTCACAAGCTGCCTGAAGGACGGGCAAACAAAGGGCAGTGAAATGGACTGGTGGTGAGGCTTCAGCAGATTGTAGCAGTGACAGGCAGCAGGTTCCTCTTCTGGCTTTATTCCTCCCTATGCAACTTAAGCAGTTGTGCAGAATGCCATATGAGCCATGTGTAAGGTGAAGCAATTTGGTCATTAATAATTGACAACCTAAACACTGAGAATATATAGTTGTGTGCATTTAAGTAGTGTCTGCCCTGTAATTAATACCTGACACACATCTATGGTCTGCTTGTCTCAGTGCTAGATGCCATCAAATCTTTGTGCTGAAGCAGTTCTTTCTGGTTGGTTTTGTTTTGGTGCCATCTGTACTGAAGTCTTATTTCTAACAATAAAAATGAAGTAATTTTTTGCACTCGCCCTTCCAGGTGGTGTTTTCATTCATCTTGGCATGCTGTCAGTGCCTAACATCTTATCCCATATTGGTGCAATATGGGAATACTGCATTTAATGAGTTGTAAGCAGAATGAAACAACCAAAGAAAATGATACTGATTGTGTTGACAGATATGAGGACTCCACTGACTTCTGCTTGTTGAAGGGAAAATAGGTAGGGAAGGAAAGGAGCTGCCAGTTTAGGAACTTAGGGCCTGTAGTCCTGTTTGTTTTTGGAAAGAGTCTTCTCAGTACAAGCATATTCCATGGCATTTTATACAGACTGTAAGACTTATTCTGACTGTCCAGCTTTGAGTATTTTTGCCTTCTTCTACAAACATGGCTGGAGAGATCACATAACATTTAAACAACAGAGGAATGCTGAGGAAGAGCTTCTTTGTATCCTTCTCTACTGTGATAGAGTTGGCAAGATACCCATTTGAAGGAAGTAAGGATAGCCTTGTCCTGATTTAGAGATTTGCAGAGGAAAGGTGAGAAGTTGCTTTTTCTATGATGGCAAGGCGCATTTTAAATTTTTTGATTAAGGTCAGCTGGCCTCTCATTTGAACCAGAGGAGTTAAGGCAATGAGAGAGAGGAGGATTGTCAGTATTTGACCACTTCTGAAGCCTGTAACATGGTTGCCTGCAAAGTGGTTTGTAAAAGCAGCATTTTCTCCAGCATTCAGCCTGTACCATTCTCATTGTTGGTGCTGAGGATGGGTGTATTGTGTTGCATTCAGAGAATGTCACCCAAGATCCATAATGGACTGAATTTGGGATTCTGCTCACTATATTCTGAATGGACTAAGGAACAGTAGTAATTCAGTAGTTGCAGATAAATGCTTTCAGAGATTGTTACTTTGAAAGCACTTGGTTGAAGGGCTAGTAAAGATACAATATAGCTTTCAGGGAAAGTTTTGCATACAAGTGATTTAGCTGCCAAGCTGTATGAGGAGTTAATGCATCTATAATTTGATTTATAAGGGTATTCTCTGTTAGGTCTGACTCTCATAAGCACTGCTACTGATGACTTGCAAGAGAAACTAAACTATGCCTTTATTTATGACAGGTAACAGGCTGCGAGGTTGTGATGTATTGCAAAAGAAAGTGCATTCTGTATGAAGAGACCAGGGAAAGAGAAGCCTGGCAGTCTGTGTCCGTGTTCTTCTCACAGGTGCTTGATTTTCTTGCCTTTCTTCCCCCTCAGGGGAACAGGCCCCACATTCAGTGCATATTTAGTGTGCATTACAGATCTTAACAAATCCATAGAAGATGAGGGAGTGCCATGAAAACATCACAATGGAGCATTACAAAGACATCATAAGATTTGTAGGCTCTTACAGTAGAGCCTTCAGGTGGAAGAAACTACTGGGGTCTCTCATACCTCTTATAGAAAGATGTGAATATAACTTGGATAGGATAATAAATAAGAGGATAGTGAAGAGGCTTTAGGGAAAACAAGTTTTTTTTTGTCCCATGCTTGAATTCAGTGTAAAATGAATATGTTATTTTTGCTGCTGTCAGAATATGTGAGCTGTGTCCCTGGTGATGCCTGTATTATCTCATTAATACACACTGAATAAATGTGTTTCATAATTCATACCAAATGTCTGTCTAGAGACCTGACATAAGATTCTCTGTTGCCTCTTATCTGAAAAGACACAAACTTGGTGATGGATTAAACTCAGATCTGTCTCACTGGTAGTCCCCCCTGACTCCAGCAGAACACTGAAGCTTTATTGTGCTGTTGTTCTGACTGCAGCACTCATAGATTATTTAAATCGGTGTGATGAATTGCAGCTATTCACCAGGGTGAGGATGCCAAACTTTGGGAACTTTGTTTCTCTTTTAATAGTTGTTTGTTACTTGGAAACAACATCTACAGGAAAAGGTAATTTGCTGGGAATCATAGCGGAGGCCAAGGGAGGTTGAGCTATGCTCTGCAACAGTGTGTTTTTATACAGGAGAAATTGTAAGAGCAAAGGAAATCATGAGGTAGGTTGAGAAAGATGCCAGAGGAGAAGGATTACATTCAATAAGCCAACTGTTTGGATCTGAAGCCAAGTGGTTGAAGCCTACAGCGTTTTCTGGGACAGAGTAATCACAGCTACTGGCCCCAAGGCTGTTGGCCTTCAGATCAATAGGCTGTCCTGGAACCAGGCATCCCACCTCTTGCATTAAGTGGTATAAACACAAAGTCCAGGAGTCATTCTGTCTGCCTGTGTGTCTGCTTTCTTCTCAGGGGAAGTTCCTTCATTCTATACCCATGGAGCAGTTCCAGATTTGCTGCTGTTATATTTTAGTCTGGCCCGAGAGTTAAGATGCTGTCTCCTGGGATGTGGGAGATGTCAGTTGAGTTCAGCTTAATGTTATTCTCAGGACAAGGATTTGAGCTAGGGTTTTCTAGGACTCCTTAGGAAGAGGAGACTAAAAGACCACCACCTGGGAAGTTGTGTAAGAATTTGAGTATGTATGGACTAAAACTGAGAAAATAGCTTGGATGCTTCTGGTATCGGTGCCTTACAACATAAAATCATGGGAATATTGAATGAATTAGTAAAAAAGAAAAAAAACCCAACACATTTAAAACCAGAAAAGAAGGGATCTGGCAAGTTAAACACTGCAACACAAAACCAAGCAAACCTACCAAAATACACAAATGAAAAATGTGTGGTGTGAATATCTCCAAACCCCCTTTATTTTGTCAAAATCAATGTTAATAAACATTTTTGAAAAAGATATTAGGCCATGAACTTCAGGACAGAAGGCACTCAGTTACCAGAGATGAGTAACAGAGATAAGTTACAGCCAGCAGATTGGTCACATTATCTCTTGTATGCCCAGGACAAAGGTTTTGTTTTCTCTACTGAAGTAAGCAGTAGCAGAGAGGAAATCTGGGTCTCTCCTTGTTTTATGTTCCAGGCTGGATGATAGTTCCTGGTTTCTCATGGAACTACAGCAATCAGCTGAGCCAAAATCCTGCTTATGCTTGCTGAAACAAAGGGTGTCAGGAGTTGCTCTAAACCAATATTTGGCTGTCTTTACAGGTCAGTAAGTAGTAAAAACCATCTCCTGACAGAAATTGAAGGAATCATGGACTACTGAGACTATATTATTTTTCGTAGCAATGCTGGTGCTGATGGATGGAATAACTTTCTTACCAACTCTACCCTTATTTCTGTATCCTCCAGTTCTACTTGCCTTGCCAGATTCCCAATGATGAGGAGCCACCCCAGCAGCTCTCAGCAGGTGAAGGACTGCAGCTGCTGCCTCTGTAGTCCTTCTGTGTTTGGCCTAGGGTCATTCTTCCTGTGCTGACACACAAACAGTTGAAAACAAGGGAGTAATCTCCCCCAGAATTGCCTTTCATTAAACATTTTCTATTTTTCAACCCTTTTGTAAAGCTGGAATTTGTATTATGATTCCACCGACATGTCAAAATCAAATCCTAAGTCATGCATACTTTCAGAGCATGGTTTCTAAAACTTAACAACCAAATCCTGCTGTTCCTGACCATTATTTAGTAGGATTTTCACTTTTATCTGTATATAATTTTTGAAGGTCTTTTAAACCTGTATTTTCTCCTGTTTGTATTTATTTTTTGGTTGTTTTGGTTCTTTCCTTGTTTCACTTTGGCCCACTGCATCATCATTTTAATAATCTGTGAGGTTCTTTTCATAGAGCAATATCATACATATGGACAAATGTCTATTTTAGTCACTGTTCCAGGTTAATTATAAAGTAGATTACAAGCTACTAAACCATATGAAGACCAAAACATTTCTTGGCCTGTGAAGACGTAAGTTTAGCATTTTGAGGAAAAATTAGGATTCCTATGAGAGTTTCGATGCCTTCAGGATTAAAGAACAGTAATAAAAAGTTTCTTGGGAATTAGTTACCTAAATTCCTACCGTCTATCTGAGTCTGACATCAGTTGTTTTAGAGTTATGATATTTGTACAGAATTCAACTAGAGACCTATAGTAGTTACTGATAGTGACCCAGAAGATCTAGGAGAAATGTACCAGCCATCTTTTTCACTGAAGAACCTTGCCTGAACCTTAAACAGATTGTTTCTTATGAGGTCAGAATAGCAATGTGGTCCCGGTTAAGAGCAGGACTGAAAGGAATGAATAGAGCAAAGCATTTCAAGTGGCCGTGCTTCCCAAAAGTATCCAAATGCTTCTTAGAAGAACATATGGAAAGGAAAAGATACACATTCATCTCTAAAAACAGAATATGTCAGTGTCCTTGTAGGAAAAGCACATATGAATCCAAGTGGTACACCAGCTGTCACCATACTCCAAACATTTACTAACTGATGCTTCTTAAGTATTACTGTGATCTGCATTCTAAACTGATTCTGTGCCAGTCGCTGGAGCAGCTTTGGAAGTTATCACATCATCTTTGAGGAACCAGGGAAATGCCAGTTGCAGGTTGAGCTGGGAAGCAGGTTTTGCCAGTGGAACAAGCCAGCCCTGTCGTCTTCCTAGTACCCTTTGCTTTTGAGTCTGTGCCCTCTGACAAAGCTGCATACTATTTACTGCTAGAAACCTTAAAGCAGAATTCCATTCTCCTGCAAACTGTGAGTCCAGACTGTTATGATAACAGCAAGCAGAGGCTTTCTGCTGTCCTCTACTACAAATTGAAAACTTCTCTTGTGACCAGAATCTCTGTATAGAACGTTTTCAAGCGTAGTTAATATCATTGCAAATGCAGCTTTTCAGAGTACTGGTACTATGAGAATGGAGTTTTGCCATATATCTTGCTCCTCATGCATTTCATGTCTGACACACTGAATATTTTTTCTGAGTATGTTAAAAAAACCTCAAAATTAAATGGAAAGGTTAAAATGTACCTCTGAATTTCATTCTACTTGTAGTATGAGTACCTCCTTCTGTCTTTCAATGATTTGAACACTGTTTAAATTGTCTCAGCTGAATAACCTTAAATTCTTTAACAGTAGGTTCTTCACAGAAGGTTTCTAAGACTAGACATATAAGCTGGTTTAAGGTAAAAGAGGGACCAACCAGAACTAGATATTGAAATGATAAGGTTAAGGCACATCATTGTTCACTTTTCTTTTTTCCTTTAAGCAGAATGAGAGATGAATCTAGTTTCCAAGTTGTGACTGTTAAAAATAAAATACATTCAGGCAATATTTAGATTTTGTGACATTTCTTTGTTGTACTGGCTGTATGATATATCTAGTTGTAGTGTGTTGAAATGACTGTAAAAGGAATCCTTTTCTCAACTTTATTAAAAATATTGAAAATGTTTTTAGGACCACTTCTCCTATGAGAAAAGGCTGAGAGAATTGGGATTATTCAGCCTGGAGAACAGAAGATTCTGGAAAGATTTAATTGCATCCTGACACAAGCCCACAAGAAAGTTGTAGAGGGACTTTTTACAAGGGCATGTAGTGATAGGACNGAGAAGTTATAGATGCCTCATCCCTGGAAATGTTCTAGGCTAGGTTGGATGGGGCCCTGAGCAACCTGGTCTAGTGAAAGTTGTCCTGCCCATGACAGGGGGGTTGGAACAAGATGCTGTTTAAGGTACCTTCCAGCCCAAACCTAAAATTCTAGCCCAAAATTCTATGATTCTCTGAAATACACACTGAATCTATAATTACTTGCAAGTGTGAGAAGATTTCTCAGCATTAAGAGGCAAAAGTAATCCTTCTGAAAATCTCAAATGATGCAGCACTGACTGGAATGGGACTTAGGCACGATTTTATTTTAAAGTCTGTATTG
This sequence comes from Buphagus erythrorhynchus, assembly GCA_013400855.1. Lineage (NCBI taxonomy): Eukaryota > Metazoa > Chordata > Aves > Passeriformes > Sturnidae > Buphagus > Buphagus erythrorhynchus. Next base: position 49,381 of record VZTT01023203.1, read on the forward strand.
AATTTTCTCTTATGTGACACTTGGTCTTCTACCTTCTTTGATGTTTTAAAACTACGTGGCATGATATGAACACTTATTTTGCTCAGTTGAGCTTTTAAAATGTGATTGGCAGCCTTAGACATTGCAACATTCAGTACTAGTGCCAAAGTCCAGAGGCAAGTTAGAGTAAGTATCCTGTTTTGTTTACAATGTAGTTTGAAAAGAAGATGTTGCTTCAGAGGCACCAAGTGCAAACGCAAGGCAAAAATCTGATTTCACCTCTTCCCCAATAGGCTAAGACTCTACTGTATGTGGCTTTAAAGTAGAAAAAACATCCTCATGTTCAGAAAGTAGCAACATATCCAGAGATCTGCTAAAAATTAAATAGTTTGGATGTTTAATTCTTGGGGACTTCATCATAGAAGTCTATATATCTCCCTCCACAGAAAGGGGGAAAGAGCCTTAAAAATTGATCATTGTATTTAAGATTAATATGGGAAGGCCTTGGAATCTCTGCTTTGTATATTATTTAAAGTAGCTATTTTCCCAACTGTATGCTGTACAAGAATGGCACAGACCTTTTCATTTGAAGGTTACAGCCTAAAGGAAATGAGAAAGCTCTAAAGCAAACCAGAGAACTTCCATCTCTTGTAGTGTTTCAGAAGCTCTAGGCCGTAACATTTACTAATGGGCAATTAAATTTTAAACACTTCACACATGTCTTGTTACCTATTATATATATATTATATAGGTTGATGGTTGGACTTGGTGATCTTAGAGAGCTTTTCCAACTTTAACAGTTCTGTGATCAGTGATTTCCATGGCTCTGTTTTCGGCTAGTGTTGGAATGCTGGCTGAGCACTATAGCAAAAATGGACAGGGCTCAAAGAAGTATCATTGTGTTACTATTTGAAATACCCAGCTTCTGTAAACTCTAAGTGGTGCACAGAAATTAGCACAAAATGCTGTAAATAGTTTGAGTGATTGGTACTTAGGAATGAATTTCTGTAATGTGAGGATTG
>VZTT01023203.1:52415-93874 GCA_013400855.1 Buphagus erythrorhynchus
TAGTAGTGTTTGGTGACTTTTCATACTGATTTAACATTGCCTGCTGTCATTATATGCACAGCTATCTTATTCTGGCCCTGAGAGGTCAGAATTATCTATTTCCACTGGGAAAGTCATCCTATAGTTGTAGGAACTTTTGGAATCATCAGTTATCCCACCAAGAGAAATTTTTGTAGCAAAGTGAAGTGCATTGTTTTAAAACAAATTGCCATTAGTCTAAACAGACAACATAGGTTTTGAAAACCACAGAGTATTTAAGTTGTTCTGTTTGTGTCTTTACATTGCTGGCTAAATGTCTTGTGTATGTAGTTTACCTTTCTAAATGCTACATTCTTATTTATTTGTAAATAACTTCTAGGTAAGCTAAAACCTCTACTTTTCATCTGCTTGTGAACATAAATAGTATGTACAACCACAGTTCTTTTCCTTTCCCTTTATTTATTGATAGGACATGCAGCTGTGATTATCCCTGGTGTCCTTATTCCAGTGTAACTAATCAAATTTATGTTTCCCACAATTATTGTTTGCTATGTGGGATGTCTTAAACGTGAGTAATTGAATAGGACTAGTGTATCTATAAAATCTGTTTATGGTTCAGTAAACTAGTTCTCACAACAGTTGAAGTATTTCCCCATTGACTTTTGTAAATTTGTGTTCTATTTTGAGCTTGAAATGGTGAATATATTCAGCTAGACTGTATTCAGATGAGAGAGTATCATCAAGCATCATATTTAGGACTATGATTTAGAGTTTTGAATAAGCCATCTCATCTGTAAAAGTATCTCACTTTGGTCCTTATGTAAATATTGTCTCATAATTTATCTTTATTATTCCAGATGGAATGTGCTTGCATGGAAGTGGAGCATGATGCACTTCAGTTCTGTGTGTTTTCGTTGGTTGCTTTAGTGATTTTTTCCTATTTGTGTTAAATTGTTTTGCTTCTGTTTGGCTTTATGTGCTGTTAAATTTTTCATGTTTCTGAGAAATAGCTATTGAAACAGAAGATAGTAATAGGATTTATTCACATGCAAATACGTTATGGTGACTGACTGACTGGTTTATATATGAAATATTGAAATATCTTACAAAAATAGGCAAGGACTATGTGTCTTCCTCTGCCAAACAAGGGAGCTGATGCTCATAATTTCCCTGAGTTCCACATGTCAAATCAATAACAAGATTAGAAGTAAATATTCCTATTCCCCTGCTGTATCTAGTAGATAACACTTTCTTCTGCGTGAGGTTGCATTTTAATGCAAAGATGCTGCTTACAGATTTGATTTTAACTCCACAGCGTGAAGTGGCCTAATTTTTTAATGCTGCGTGATAATTCCTTTCTGCCCACAATACAAGTTTTCTTCACTGTTTTCATGCTCTGTAATTTCTGATGGTGCGATAAAGCAATCTTCATTTCAAAGTGGAGGTGGAAAGCCTACTAATTTGCAGCTGGTTGTTTCTTTTTATTTCCAGATGATAGGAAGAAAAACTATGGCTCATTTCAGTGTGAGAAATTAAGTTAGCAAGACTAGATAGGTATTATTCAGTAACTGAATATGTGATTAAAACACTGCAATAAGTGCCACTGCAACACATTCAAAGCTTTTGATACATCCCAGGGTGCATTTGGGATGGTAACAGGTGTGAATTATAAATTTTTAGAAATCTCTTTTCCAGTGAACTGTACCAGGCTTCAAGCAGAGTACCACAGTGCACAGGTGCTTGGTTCAGCAGTGGCAGCTGGCACATCCCTGTGGTACACCATGCATACACAAGGTCTTTCAAGTGGTGAAGTAATTGATAGAACTGTAAAACCTGTTACATGAAAATTAGAGGGGCTGTGGAAAGACAAAGTTGCAGCATTAAATGAATAAAAGTTTGCAGACCTTTTCTGGGGAAAAAAAAAGCTCCGTCTTCTATCAGTCTCTTAAGAAAGTGTGTGCCCTCTGAGCTTCATTGTCAGTTAGATGCCAAAAGTGTCTTAGCTGCTAAAAGGAATTTTTACATAGGTGCAGACTTCTGGAATTAAAGACAAAATCTGGATGTGCAAAATCTAATGTGTGAGATATACCACTTCTATGCTGCAGTCAAGGTAAAAGCCTCATCGTGTTTTTTTACTGAATTAACACAATAAATTAGAAGATCAATATCATGGACAAGCTACTGGCTAAGTCTAATCAATAATAACATTTTCTCTCTGCCAAAACATTGTCCATGTTAAGGGTTTCTTTCCTACTTTGAATATTTCAGGATGTGAACCTCAAGAAGAACTGCAGAAAGGCTTCTACCCTGCCCTGGCTTCAGCTGGGATAGAGTTTATTTCCTTCTTAGTAGCTGTTACAGTAGTCTATTCTGTATTGACTATGAGAATAAGGTTGATAAAACACTGAAACTTTAGCTGTTGCTCAGTAGAGCTTACCCCAAGTCGAGGACTTTTCAGTTTCACATGATCTGTCAGGGAGCAGGTGCACTGCAGAAGCTGTGAGAGCTCATGGCCAGGATACCTGACCTAAACTGGCCAAAGGGATACTCTGTACCACAGAACATCATGCCCAGTGTATGGACTGGGGGAAGTTGGCTGGTAGAAGCCAATTGCTGCATGGGGATGGGATGGACATCAGTCAGCAGGTGATGAGCAATTGTGCATGCTTCTTTTGTCTGTCTTGGGTTTTAGTCCTTTCATTCTCCTTTTCTTATTATTATTGTCCTTATTATTATAATTATCATTGTATTTCACTTTGTTTCAGTTACTAAAATTTATTGTCTCAACCTGTAAGTTCTACTTTTTGTTCCTAATTCTCCTCCCCACCGTGAGGGAGGAGTGAGCAAACAGCTGTATGGTACTTAGTTGCCATCTGGGGTTAAACCACAACAACCCCTTTCAATACATTGAATTTGGTATCGAAGTTCTTATGAAGGTTTTTAAAGGACTTGTTTCTTTGATTGCTTGTTGATCTTGGTGATTAACAAGCTTTAAAATGGCTTTAAAAATCCATTATTATGGGAATGCTGCTGCATATATGTTGCTGAACATTCCAGTGCAAAAACCTCATCTTGTTTTCTAATGTTTCAGAGGACTACAAGTTAAACTTTCCTAATAAAACTCACTCCTATTTCTCTTTTAGCAAATTTAAGTTTCTGAGATATACGTAGTTTGTTCTATTAGGAAACCTTAATAATAAAGTAGTCTGTTGGAGCCCCTACTTTGATACAGATTTTTGACCATCTGTTGCCTAGCAGGCAAGTAAACCAATAAAAGAATAATTGGAATTTTCCTGGCTAAATTCTCAGAGGAGTCCTCAGGAAGTCTCACCTTGTTTTTGACCTGTTGGTTGAGTTTTATTCAACAGACTTTTGTTATTTTTACTTCCTTCTCCATTGGAAAATGAATCTGAGATAGCAGAAAATAATTGTTGAAATGAAATAAGCGTTTGTTTGTTTATGCTAACTTTTTGCTAGAGGCAGATCTAAAGATGCGATGTTTGTGTTTTGGATAGGTATTTCCAGAAATGTGCTGTTATTGAGAGTTCTGTGGGGGAAAAATAGCCCGACACCAGATGGATCCTGGTTGGATTGCAGCTAAACCTTTAGAGGATCTTAATCCAGGAAGACACTAAGAGGAACAAATTTCCAGTATAAAGACTTTGGACTTCAAAAAAAAAAAAAAAAAGAAAGAAAAAGTGCTGTTAGCTTAAAAAAACCCCACCAAAACAAACAAACAAAAACAATAAAAACCCCACAAAAACCCAAATGGCAAACCCTGAAATTCATGCATACCTCTTGACTATCATCCATTATAGAAGTAAGGCCTGAATGCTTTGGCACAGAGGTTTAGCAGACCTCTGCCTGCTGGAGTCACTCACATTTAGCCTTTGCTCCTGTCCTGGTGCACTGTGAAGCACACAGAGGACAGGAAATCTTTAATGACACATCCAAAAGACATGACTGAAGTTGCCAGGGCTCTGTGGGAGTATGGGTCCAGCCCACACAGACTGCATGACAGTCTGGAAGTTCAGCATGTCCCAACAAAAAAGAGTTTCTCAACAGGGAGTCTCATAGGAGCCATGTAGCTGACAGGCAGGGTTTGAAAAAACTGCTCTTGCAGGGTAAGTGGGAAAGCTTTGCCTGCTGTCTGCGTGCCTGGAGAACACAACTTCTTCCTGCAGGGAACATGTTCTTTATAAAGGAATATTTACTATCCCTGAATGGTGAATGTGCCTCACCTGGAGCCCTGTCTCACACATGGTAGGTATCTTTCTGGTGGCAAGGAATGTGTGTTTTCATGTAGAATCTGCTGGAAGGGTGTAACAGTTCCCTTGGGCTGATAATACCTCTTTTGGTCATACATAATCTATCCAGGCAGGAGGAGCAAGACCCAGTGTTGGGTGGTGGCAGAAAGAGTGCTATCATTTTCCAGTTAAAGTTACTGTCTTGTGAGTTGTGTTTCCCTTTGATACTTCTGTTGAGAAGAGATAATACTGCACCAAACACTCATAATAATATCTCAGATGTGGAGGGGAGATACTGATTTCTGTACTTAATCTTATGTCTGCATTTGGTTCCTGTGCAGCAGATTCCATCCACTCTTGTGTTGGTCTAGTTAACAAGTACTTGTACACACCCCCCACATCTTAACTGCTGATATGGGAATTACTTCATTGTTAGCATCACTGCTGTGAGGGTTGTGATGTTTTTCATTCACTTACTTGCTATGGGTAAATACTGTCTAAAACAGCAGTGACTGTACATGGACAAAATGTTACTGCTTGCTGCAGTAACCTATTCCTATCAGACTGTAGGTGTGCCTGGCCTTGCAAGGTGGTCTGAGAGAGACACAGATGATCTTTCTGATGACAAGTAATGTAGAATACTGTCATGAGAATTAGGAGACACTAGCATTCGTTTGGTTTGGCTCAGAGTAATATTTAGTTTCCCTTCAATTAATAGAGTGTCCTTGTGCATTATCAAGTGGCCTGGGGTTCAGGTAGCCTCACAGACCTTTAATACTGTTGTTGTTCATCTTACTGAGCTGTGATGGATATTCAGAAACAATATATGAAACTCTTTCCTCCCAAAAATCTGGAGCCCATCAGGGAAGTCTGGGGAGCTGTGATATTAAGCCAGTTTGGCACAGCTCTGCTGTGGAATACCAGTGGAGGAGCAAATGCCAGGGAGGTACCGAATTCAGCTTCAAATTCTGAAGGCAGCTGAAGTCTGCCATATTTCTTGGCCCCGTGCTCAGGTTCAGATCAAGAGTGCACTACAGATCATTCAGACTTCCTGCTTTGGTTCACACCTCTAGAGCAGTTTTGGAGCATGTAGACTGGACTTCTTTCTAATTAAACAACCTGAAGCAGTGGTGAGTACCTGAGCTATTACTGGGCATCCAATCTTTGTGAACAGAGTAGAGGAAATCTGAAGTAAACCCTGGCTTCCCTGGCTTAAATATAATGCTAAATCCAGGTATGTGCTACCAAGTATTCCACGGTATCGATCGACACTTACTGTGCTACAATACTAATGTAAACAAGGTGACCATTTATTTTTTTCCTGTGGCTGTACTTTGCATTCTAATGATCAAAAGAATTGATTTTGGGCAGGAATTGGCAGATATCTGATCTCTTAAGTAATATGATCAAGTGTTACTTTTTTCATGACATTCAGATATAAGATCTAAGCTCCTGTTGCAACCAAACTATTTTCATGTTTTAAAGTTTTGCTCACAAGCCCAACACAAAAACATGTTTTTTCATCATGGCATCTTGCAATTTCTCCTGCTGCCTTGGTGGTATGTGAAGAGCATAAAAAATGATCATATTTTGAATAGTTAATTACCAGCTATAAATATGTAGTGTCCAGGAATCCTCCTCCAGTGACTGCAGATTTTCTCTTGCTGATTGAAATGACAACAAGATATTTGTTCTACTTAATGCTTTTCCAATCTAATTTGATTGAAAAATGTCTTTAGCTTGCATTTTATATTAGTCTTTGTGGATCATGAGAGCAGCTAACTCTGAAGCAGAGCAAAGCTTTTTTTCATCAGTCTTCAAGAATGTGTGTTTTTTTCTGGTTTAAAAGTTATGTTTATCATTTGATCTCTGCATGACAGAAAAGTACAATAATAATTCATAATAATTTACATGAAAGTATGTCAGAATTTAAAGAAAGAAATAAATTAAAAATTATTTGTGTTTTATTGTCACTTTTCCTGAATATAAAAGGTGACAACAGTTCCTTCTGCTGCATTATTGATACAGAAAAAAATGTAGAATTGGAAAGACATGCCCAGGCCACAAAACCAATATTCTCACCTTCTATATCTGTCTATATACAAAGGTGCACAATAACATTAATAGATTAGAGAGTACAGAAATTTCTCCCTTAATAGCTGATTCTCCAGCATTAGCAGCTGGGTTGGAACAAAAGCAATAACCATCATAATGCATTTCCTAGCTGAGAAGAAAATACTCCCTGGAGATCATGGAAACTGGTTAATGGCAAACATAAATAATGTAAGAATTTCTGTGCTATAATTTTGGAATTATGAAATGGTTTTTGGAACTTGAGAGTTCACAGGATCACTAAGCTGCAGAAGGGAACAGTATTTATCTCTCTAGAAAAATATAAATGGTCTTACAATAGCAAAAAAGATACAGGACTTCTTGTTGTAAACAAATGGTTCTGTAATTTTTCTCTAGTTAAGAAAATTAATAGATACATAATGTATGGCTTTATTCTGATCCTACTTGTTTGACTGATTTGAAAAGACTTAATGCACTTTCAGTTTTCCTTGCATAATTAATGGGGGCCGGTGAGCCAGCAGCACGCCGAGATGGCAGAGAGGGCTGATGGTACCCTGGGCTGCACCAGGAGTGCTGCCAGCAGGCTGAGGGAGGTGATCCTTCCCCTCTACTCAGCACTGGTGAGGCCACACCTGGAGGCATGGCTCCAGTTCTGCACCTCCCCATGTTAAAAAAACCCATGGAGCTATTGGAGAGTCCATCCAAGAGCTACTAAGGTGATGAAGGGACTGGAACATCCCTCCTGTGAGGGTTGGGAGGGACTGGGACTGCTGAGCCTGGAGAGGAGAGGTTTTGTGGGAAGCTCACCAATGTGTATGATTACCTGATAGGGTAGGTTTGGGAGGGATGTTGCAGGTGGCATATGGATGCTGCTGTGTTGCACACTGCCCCTCTCAGATCATTCTCTTCCACCTTTCCATTCATGTTCACTGGCTGGCTTGTATTTTTTTACTTAAGCTGGACATTTTGAGGGCAATGAAATATTTTCATTCTGCTTTGGTAGCAGAATGTATTAGTAGTAGTAAGTATTACATAACTGATAAGAATACAAACAGTAATGTTAATTTTTACAGGATACATAAAATACTTTCACATTAGTTTTAGTTTAGTTTTAAACATTTGTATTTTAAATTCTAAGGGCTCATTACATTTATTTAAAAATAACATATACACAAATTATTTGCTGATTTTTTAATGTATTTTTATATGGGTAATTATTTTCCACCAGAAGTGTCACTCTGTTCAAAGGTCTCAGTCAATAAAACTTTGTTGTCTCTTCATGTAGGACTCTCAAAGAAGTCAGAGTTGGGATGGGCTTGTTGCAGGGTGGCTTTTCAGAGGATTAAGAACATACTCAGTAGGAAATTGGAAGCATTGCTACTTTTGCTTCCAGCATAATGTTATTTATTTATTTTTTTATTATTATTGCTGATCACCATGATTTCTGAATGAGGATGTGTTGCATGTCCATACACAGTAAACCCATTTTCATACCAGTTATTTAAGTTGACACAGAATGTATAAGAACAGGAAGTGAACATCAATATTTTGCTAGCATTGGTACAAATCCATAGGCAGTTTAAACAATACCAAATATAAGACTATAGAGCAAGCTGTTCTTCTTCATATAAATATGAATAAAGTGTGAAAGTATCCCTTGTCCTCATACAAATATTTTCCCCAGTTTGATTCATTAGCATCCCCTTTTCCCAGCATCTGCGGATGCATTTTCTTTGGGCAGGTGAAATATTGCTTCCTGTGCAGGAGCAGACAAGGCAGATTTTGAATGCTTTGCAAGATAAAAATGTTCTGACATAGAGTTGTTCTGGTAGAAATTGATTTTGAAACTGGTTTTGACCATAGAAACGGATATATCCACGCCTTGTTTCTTTGGTTCAGATATTTCTGACAGTCAGCCAAATTGCTCATATGAGTATTTATTTATTATTTAGTATTTATTACTAAACTGACTGTGTTAAAAGCCATTTCAGCTTTCCTTGGTGCAGCAGGTGACATTTGTGAGCTGATTATATGAACATGGTCCTTTCCATGGCAAGTCCAAACCCAGCTGGCAGGGCACTGATTCAGAGGAATTAACAGTCTTTGGCTTTGATAACTAGTGGCAGCAGAGAACAGTCTCAGAAGGAATCAAAACCACATAGAAGATGTATGTAAATCAGTGTGTTGGAATCTCTTTGGAGTTTTGGTTGGTTGGTTGGTACTTTTGGAAGAAGCCCCTTGACTCTAGATTCTCTTCTGAGACATGAAAAGGTGAGATATTGCTGTGAAGAAGATCTAATCTTCATGGTTACATTAATTTAAATACAGTTTTACTACTTTTATTCTAGTGAGGTTTGAGGGGTATATTATTATCGAAGAGAGCCGGATCAGCACCATACTAAATCACCTCAGCTTGAAGTCTAAATCACTTTTAAATCACCTTTAGTGGTGCTGTGTGAGAATGAACCTAATGACTGTTTTCTTTAGTGGCAAAACTGGTTTAAGAGGTTTCTGCCACACCCTTCATCATGTCTCTAGTTTTGCCAGTGCAAGTCTTTGAGGGCTGCATAGTAAGCTTTTATTAGTGAAATGGACTAGGTTTCAAACGAATCTCCTCATTATTTTCCTCTTCTCTTCTCTTCTCTTCTCTTCTCTTCTCTTCTCTTCTCTTCTCTTCTCTTCTCTTCTCTTCTCTTCTCTTCTCTTCTCATTATTTCATCATTTAGTTTACAGGACATCTTCCCTCTTCTAAAGCACACAAAATCAGTTACATTAAATCAACTGAGGAGGTAGCAAAATGTAATTTCCAAATGGATTTCCTCTGCTTAAAAATGCCTGTCACAGTGGAATTTTTCCTCCTCATTTCTGCAATATAGGGTGGTGTATTTCAGCCTAGCTGGAAATCCCAGTTCTCTGATTTGTTTAGCAAAACGGTGTTCAGGAACTTTTCCAAAGTGTTTAACAATGAAATACATCTTTCTTCATAAAACTAGATCTCAAACTATTCTCTTCTACTGCAAGGAAGAGCATAGCAGCAAGCAAGGTGATCTCTGTTACTGCACAGATCTACCATCACCTGACATTTCCTCTTTATCTTGCAAGATAATAGACCAGTTCTGAAAAAGGATGTATTTCACTGTTAAACACAGTGGAAAATGTCAAAGGCTTATAAAAATAAAAGTCTGGAAATTATGTAAATATTATCATTGACCATCTTCATCATACTCCAGTGAGTCATGTTATGCTTGGGATGAATTAAAGATTTTTACATAACTTAAGAATACATAGTACATGATGCATTAATTTATTGGGGCATTTTGAGATTATGAGCTGACTTAAAGGTCTGACTTCTCTTCAAGGACACTGACTCAGATCAGCAAAGGCATGAGCACACTTGCTGTGTTGTGCTGTGTGGTGTGACTCTGCCATCTAAATGGGTGTATTGGGGAGGACACTGGATGTGCTGAACAAAACCCTCTCTGTCCCCTGAGAATCTCAGGGTGCTGCACAGGGCTGGTGGTATTGCAACAGGTCACCTGGGGCCAGAGGGAGTTGTGGCTTGACAAAACCTGTCCTAGAAGGAATAGTACCTCTAAACTATGAATAGGCAATGGAAGAGAGAGAGTCAGTGCTACAGCCTGGTACACACTGGGGCTTCATCCCCATAGCCTGGGAAAGAGAGGCTGGCTGGGGGAGGATTTGGCAGGGCTGTAACACTTTTGTTTGCCTGTCACTTGCCTCACTTGATGTCAGATCCATCTCCACCATTCAAACATCCATTCTTTGGGATATCATCTGTGGATTTGTGTGGAAGTCTAGGCTGGGTTATTACAGCACAGAACCATGGCACCTCTGCACTCTGGCACTAAATGCTCAATTTGAGGTCCTGAAAGAGCTCTAAGGCAGCCACTGCCTCTTAACACAGAGAAGGACTCATTAATGAGCTGCAGGAGAGACTGAACTGTAAAAAAACAAAGCACTGATGATACACAACTGCTTAGATTGGTCAAAGCAGTGACTGAGAGGGATGAAAGAAAAGAACACCCACTGCCAACAAGTGCCAAGCTAATAGAGGACAGAAGAGTGTGAAATGCTCAAAGGCAATTCTGGGTTTGACACAGGCTGTTGTGAATTGGACATTGTTGGAAGCTACCTGGAGATTCTGGAAAATAAAGTCTGATGGTGTATATAAAAATGGAGGGAGAAAATATATCTTACCTGGAATATAAAATTCTATGTATTTATCTACAAAGTGATCTAACAGGAGCAATTAGACACAGCTAAGGCAGAAGATAAAATAACTGAAAGAGGAACTTGCACAACAGGGGTACAACCCACTGAGAAGTGTAGAAAAGTCATGACTGAGCCTTTTTAGAAAGATGTAAGAGCAGAAGACTAACTTGAAGTACAGCATGGGGAAAGTTTTTTATTTTTATTGAACACATCGTTGACGAGTATAACTCGGCACCAAAGTAAATGTAAAAAGATTTCAGTATTTTAAATTATTTCTCAAAAAAACCACTTTTGTATGTATGTTGTCACTTTTGCGACAGCCTTCAGAATAACATCAGAACTGATAAAGACATTTTCTTTATTTATATAAACGTATAATATTAGAAATACTCCAAGTCATTGGGGAGTAAATGGCTTTAGGGGAAAAATGCCCACATGTGAACAGAATTGAAACACGACTGTCAACTTCTTCTGAGGTTTTACTCTTTGTGTAATCAATCCAGTATGGTCTGTCTCAAGACATTGAGCTAGATGGATCATTCATTTTATTTCATTTGGCAAATTCTGCTGGTCTTGGATGCATTCTTTTCCATTTTTTTTTTTTTTTGAAGGAGCAGTACCTCTAAAGCATGAAAAGACAGTAGAAGGGATTTTTTTTGAGTGATATCCTTTATCTCTAGTGTCACTGTGTGTAGCAGTGCTTGGACCGGTTATCTGAGGGTTTGATTTTTCAAAGGCCAGTGCTTTTAATGGGTGATTGTTATCTGATATTTTCACTATACAATATGAAAATATAGCATTCAATAAATCTTATTTTCTTCATAATCAGTAATATGGTTGTCAGACAGGCTGCATTGATGATTAAATTCTGGTCACCCATCGCAGGTGCCCATGATAGAACAAAAAAATACCTTCATAAGTAGTGCCCTTCTGGTGAGCATCCTTTTCTCATAGCAAAAATAATACTTTAGGATTGCAACTGTAATGCTTCTGATCATGGTGCTTTCCACTGAAAAAGGCAAATGGGCACACACACCTCCCCAAAGAGGACACAGTACGAAGTATGAACAGGTGTAGGAGCAGAGGTCACAGACAATAAAGCACAAGTGTCTGAAAGTAGACAATGGAGTATCTTGTGCCTCGGATTCATAATTGCCTCTCTTTTAAAGTGTGGCTGTGTTGGTTTGGGGTGTTTTAATGACTTTTGTACAGTGATAACTAAAATTATACACAATTTTCCTGACAATTGAGATTGTCAAGGAAAGTTACATAAAGCAGTTGCATACTGGGAAAAAATAGGAATCCTTTTCTTCCCCACTTGCCATAGCCTCATAAATTGTGACTCTTTCAGCTCAAGATTTTCCATATCATCATTCCCAAGCAGTAACTCTCTTTCCCAATCACTCATACATTGCTTTTGGAAGATGTCATCTTACTGCTGCTGATTGAGTGGAGCATATATTCTCTCCTCAGTCTGAAACTGTCAATGCTCTTTAGTGTGATAGTTCCTGTAATTGGTAGGAGCTGGAGAGCAGTGTTCCTCCAAACTCACTTCCTCTGAGGTTAGGTGCATACTGTGTAGCAGTAGTTTCTGCCCTTCAAAACTAATTATGAGAGAAGTATCAGAATCCCTGGTCCGATCCAAGAAATGAGTTTATTGCTGCCTGGGTCAGCACAGAGGCTGGAATTAAACCACCATCAAGCTGCTCTGTGTGTAATGATCTGACAAATGTGTCTGATATTGTTGTTTGTATACACGCTACAGATGTTTGTGTTCAAATTTATGAAAGCTTGGATTCATTGTACAGTGCAAACATACGTGAATTCAGGAACCTGCAGTTTACAAGGGACTTTCTAGGTCTGCAAGCTCAATTTCTGCTTGTCATGTATAGCTTTGTGTTCCTGCACTATCCACAAAGTTACCAAGCTTCATCAGGCTCCATTTTAACATAGGAATTTGGGGGTATTTCCCCCAGTTCTGGAAATGGATGGTTGCTCCAAAACTCTTCTCTGAAGCTTAAAAAGCTTTTTCTCATTTCTAGACTAAATGTATTCATGTTATATCAAAGTGGTGTCGATTTTTTTTGTTGTTGTTTGTTTGGTTGGTTTTTGTGGCACTATTATTACTCTTTATCTGAAGCATTTATATTTGGTGGTACTTGTATGCTGATGCATTAACAGGGAGATACTATATCACTTTTCAACCTCGATTCAATTGTGCCAAGAAAGTAAACCCTTTTATCTTCCTCTCATTAAAAAGTCTCTATTCCTGTGCTGGTTTCAGTAGCCTTTTTCTGCTCTTCTTCCAATATGCTTGCATTCTTTAAGCATGGATATACAGAATGAGGTAGATTATTCCAAATGAGGTCTGATCTGCTGGTTACTTAAATAACATACCCATAGTTCTGCTTTACTGAGGATACCTTGATATGATGGAGCAGTGCAGCTGCCTTTTTCTGTGTTTATGTCACATGGATCAGTTTTAATTATCCTGTGATATACCTACAACACTCTTCTTCTCCGCCAAACTTCAGTTGCAAACTTGTCTCACAAAATATTTTCAGGAAAACTAAGTTAACTGGGACTTGCATGGATGTGAGATAGATAAAGGTAGCAAACAGAGTAGGAGAAATGGTTAGTTCTTAAAGGAATGGTTTGTTAATTCCCCTAGGGATTGTCACAGGTGGTGTTCCTTGTAGATCTGTGTTGGGTTTGTGCTGTTCGACTTGTTCCTAAATGACCTGGAAGAGGGAAGCAACAAAGTTTACTGAAGATACAACATTAATTAAGGCAGTAAGGATGATGGAAGAGCCCCGTGGCAACCGGGCAGTAAAGTGTCAATTGAAAATAAGTGTGGATAAAATCATGCTCAGTCATAGTTTCAAACATTAAATGATGGGATATGCCCTGGTGGATGCAAGATCCAAGAGTTCTGATAGACAGGGCCAAGAAAGCATCAGCTTGGTGGTAGTCAGAAATGCCAGTCAAACCTCCAGCATCATTAGGCACAGAGCAGAACACTTCTTTACAATTTCATAAATCTGATTTAACTGCTCTGTGCAGTTTTGATCTTCTTATCTCAAAACAGATAAAGCAAACAGAAGGTGAGCAGGAAAAAAAGCCATTAAGTAATACGATTTACCAGGGCTCAAAAGACTGAGCGTAAGTAAATTATTCATACTATCATTGAAATTCAAGTACAACTGAAATTCCCTGTTGGGTTAGCTAACACAGAGAAATTACACCTCATGTGTTTCTTCTACAAGACTTTGTACATTGTAGTGATAAGATATTTTGCCTGCCTCTCATTGTCTGGAAGTGTCTTTATGCATCTTAGAAAAGGAAATGTAATTTTTTATTTACTCCTCTGGAAAACTTAAAAAGCAATGATTCCATTATTAAATCCATCAAAGTAGAGAAGAAATCTTTTTTGTTCATATAAAACTTGAAGAGACTTGCAGAACAGCCAGTTTCACAGGAGAATAGGCAGAGAGTTCCCAGGAGCCTCATGGAATGTCTGCCAGTCTAGTGCAGCACTGGCTAGACTAGGGAGGCACAGAGTGAGTCCAGTTCAGAAATCAGAAACAGCATAAGCTTGAATTGTCTGCCTATTCTGCCTGGACTGCTCAAGATAGCTAGTTGCAGTAGCTCTGGAAAATACCTTGCTTATATTACAGCAGTAATATTTATAAGTAATATAAATGGACTGGCTGATCTGGGGCTGCAGAGTTGGTAGGGCCTGTCTGCACTTGCTTGGTTTGATATCAGTATGAAGGCTGCCCAGGCTAAATTTCAAGAGATTTCCTTTTCCTAACTGCAATGAAAACAAAACAAAATACTGGTTTTTTTTGGCAGACAGAAGAAAGCATTCCTGGTTTATGCTGGATTTACTGTTCCTTTCTGTGGTGATGACTTACATTTAGAACCAAATGCTGTCTGTCAGAGTGTGCTTTGACAGCGTAGCCACTTGCACTGGGTACAAGTACAATTGCACAAGTTTGTGACATTGGGATTGCTGGCTGTGATCAGCCCCTACAACATCCTGTATTCTGCCTTCATCACTATTCATCCTTCTGGTGTGTAAATGATGAGGCAAAGATCTAGCTGCAGTGGTTATATTCTTGGAGTTTTGCTGTGAAAAATGTTTGTTCTTCTTTTAGATACCTTTGATGGATTTTAATCTGTTGGAAGCATGGAGTTACATAGTTTAGAATGTCAATTATAGTACTTCTATGTAATTTAATTGATTTTCACAAAAGGTGTTAGACTGTGTTACTGCTGTAGATGTAGGAACACTTTTCTGAAGTATGTATTATTCCAGTTTACAGGGTGGGTAAAGAAGTTACACCACTTTGTAAAACTAAATAAAAAGTTCAGCAGGAAAACCCAGGATCAAATACAAATTTCCTGGCATAAGCTTCTACTCCTGACTAGGCCTTTCTCCTTCTCTGAAATAAGCATTTATACAATGATGTTCGCAATTCTGAAATATAAAAATATTTGGGTTTACTTGCTCGTGGCTAGTACTGAGTTTTGTTTGCCTGCTTAAAACAGACCTTTGAACAGCATTTGTCAAGAATAGCAGAATGCAGAACTAGTGATAGTGCAGCTTATTCTTCTCGCTCAATATAGCCAATATCAGTGTCACCTGAGCTCTAACTTTAACTCAGCCCACGCCTGCCGTGCTTTGTTGCAGGTTATGGACACACAGTGCCTTTATCTGATGGGGGAAAGGCCTTCTGCATCATCTACTCGGTCATCGGGATCCCGTTCACGCTGCTGTTCCTGACGGCCGTGGTGCAGCGCATCATCGTGTACGTCACCCGGCGGCCCGTGCTGTACTTCCACATCCGCTGGGGCTTCTCCAAGCAGGTCGTTGCAATCATCCATGCCATGGTCCTCGGGTTTATCACTGTCTCCTGCTTCTTCTTAATCCCAGCAGCAATATTCTCTGTCCTGGAAGATGACTGGAATTTTTTGGAGTCTTTTTATTTTTGTTTCATTTCCCTGAGCACCATTGGCCTCGGAGACTATGTGCCAGGAGAAGGCTACAATCAAAAATTCCGAGAACTATATAAAATTGGAATTACATGTAAGTGTCAAACTAACTAGCTAAGTAAAAGGCATTTTATATATATATATATATAAAAAAATCAGCAGCAAACTGACAATCAGACTTCTCTATTCTGTGAATAATGATCATTTGTCAGCTAGCAAACACGGCATTAATTTAGGTAGCTCTGTAAGGAGGAAGCTGTTCAGTAAAGTCAGTTTTCTTAGTTAAGAAAGAAAAAGATAAAACTAGAATTCCATTTTTCTAACCACAGCTATTTACTCTCTTATTAATAGTACAAAAAAACCCCTCATGTAACAGTTATGAAAATGGTTAAGAGCATCTTGGGGTAACATTTCAGTGCATCACAGAGACAAGATGATCTGTGTAACCTAAGGTCATCCCACAAGGTTAGATGACAGGTGGACAGAGATGAGCTAAGAAGCCATGGAAAATGGGGTTGAATAGCAAAGTTTCTGACTCCAATTGTAACAGAAGGTAGCTGAAGCTGGCACTGGTACATACCAGCTGTCAAAGACAGACAAGTAGACTGAGAAGTTAGAAAAGCAAGACCATGAATGCTAAATTTAAATTGTTTCATTATATTTGACATAGAAGAAATGATGGTGATCAGAGATTTTAAGAAAGTGAATTTTTTAAAGAAGAAAATTACCTTTATGTTGTTATTCTGAGTAAATGGATGCTGAGGGCAATATTTTCCAGCAATAGTGTTTTGAAACATTGCAGTTTCTCATACAGTTTCAACCTGAGCAGTCTTTGGGTCATCAGAGACATCAGTTAAAAGATCTGAACAGCCAAAGCAAACCTTTCCTGTCAGGTCCATTTCTTAGGCTGGTCTGCATTTGACTGCCTCTGTGCATGATCCAGCAATCATAATGTAGGCAAAGAGTCTATTAACTTGGTTTTGTGTTTTACCTGAGAGTTTTTTTCATTTCTTGAAGCAGGGCCTTGAACTATCTAACAGAACACTTTGTTTTATTATCCTGCTAGGCCTGTTGCCATTGCAGATTTCCTCCTCTCCCTGTCATGTTTGTCTTATGAATGGTAGCTTTTAATTATTAACCTGCTGATCTGCAGTGTTGATTTGGGGATGCTAAGTGGTGAAGTGAATGGAAAGTCACACATGGCAAACGCCTTGTTACGGACTTGTTGTTCTGAAAACTCAGAATCTGAAGAAAACAGTATGGCTCAGATTAAAGCTTTTTCAAGCTGTAGAACAATTAGGAAATAAATTGCAGGAAATACTAAAAGGAAAAAGTAGCTTTTAGGCAAAGTTATGACCTTAGAATATCTAATTTCAATAGGTTTTAAGGTTATAACTTCTAAATTATTCTTTTTCCTTTCGTGTGAACAATTCAAGGAACCAAATAAAATGTTTTCTCCTGAACCTAAATTTTCTATAAGATATTTTGGACTTCTACATTAGAAAATACTTAATGAGTACTACAGGCTTTTCAAGGATTTTTAGGAGAACACAAATCCCTTTCTAAATCAATGTGGCAATCAACTGGACTGAGTTTCAAAGAGAATTACAAATTGTCTGTGCAGATTTATAGATGCTTTTCAATTGATATAGCTTTGTCAGTTTTTTCCTTGCATTAATGTATAGCTCCCATTTGATGTTATGATATAAAGTTTGAAAACATTTAATAAATTTCAGCTGTAGTGCTGATTTAGATGAGTATTCAGTATTAAAAAAATGATTAATAGTACTCCTGGAAAGAAAAGGAGAGTGTTCCTGCCAGTGAATAATCTGTAACTACAGGTGAAATATTTATGCCTTTAGGTAACAGAACAGTGACCATATGGAAATTATAATAATTAATCTGTGTTGATTTTTCAGCACACTTTATGTTCAGCCCTTGGACGAGCGCGTTCTGCTAATAGTTACACACTCAGCGTCTGCTTGATTTACTTCATTGAATGATAAAATAACTAAGTAGTCATGCTCCTCATTGAATTGTAATGATCAGAAGTAGGGATCTAATGAAACACTGAGATTAATAAGTATTCATTTTAACACCTTCCTTTAAACTATACATGTGTATGTTTGGAGAGGATGAAAAAAAGAGCACAGTGTGCTGCTGGTCATAGAGATCTCTATTTCCAAAGGTCTCAGACTATGAGACCTGACTATTACCTCTAAAAATAAGTCAGACAGTACAGGCTAAACTAATTTGTAATTTATTTTTGATAACACTTCCAAGTTTTGGCTAATCTGTGTACCTTAGTAAAGCATTGCAAGTATCCCCAGAAGGTGGAGTAACTGTGTCAGGTTTTTCAAATTCCAGGAGTAATTTTACAGTAATTTTTCATTTTGGTTTTATTAGGTTTGTACACATTTCTAGTTGCTTTGTTTTTCCAGGTATTTCAGGGTGTTGTATGTCTAATAACTTTAGAGGAAAATAATTCCAAAGTTTTCATGGAATAGTAAGAGTTTTGTCCTGCTAAACTGATACAAATAACCAATGACCATAATTAACTCCCATATTATTACTTCTGCTTGCAATATATAGGAATGTTGTGGTAAAAGTTTGTTTTCCATCTTTTGACCAAAATTTTTTGAGGGGCACTTAATCGTGAAAGTCATAAGTAAGTAGGGGAGTGTGCATGTAGTAAATTTTAGTATTCTGGTTTTTTTTAATACCTTTACACATTGTTTTTCTTACACAGTTGTAACAGAATTGAACCACTGGTATTTTTTTTCTGTTTACATGAAGTCTTGCTGGTTGTAGAATTAAAAAGGAAAAAGAGAAAGGATATCACAGTTCAAAGCTCTGAAATCATGCCATAAAGAAAATTAACATACTAGTCAGAGATGACAGGGGTGAGAAAAGTCACAGGCTTAAAACTGGTCCAGCCCTACCTGGTTTGCTAATAATTAATTTTTTTTGTTTGTTTGTTTGTTTGTTTGCACTCAGGTTATCTGTTGATGGGCCTTATTGCAATGCTGGTGGTTCTTGAGACTTTCTGTGAACTCCATGAGCTCAAAAAGTTTAGGAAGTTGTTTTATGTGAAGAAGGACAAGGAGGAGGACCAAGTGCACATAATGGAACATGACCAGCTCTCCTTCTCTTCCATCTCAGACCAAGCAGCCTCCATGAAGGACGATCAGAAGGCAAACGAGCCTTTTGTGAATTCCCAGTCCCCAACTTCCAATGATAGCTCTCTAAACAATTAATACACGGGTATCCTACCGGTGTTTTGGTGCATTTATGCTACTTACCATAAGAAATAGAAAGCCTCATATTTTTTTCTCAAAATATAAAAGCTGGAAGACTGTGCTACTTTAACAAGGATTCATCACTTCTGACATAGAAAAGACTTTTGGAAAAATGTGGGAGCCACCCTGGGAAAAGGGAATAAATGTAAGATGTGGCGGGGAACATAAGGCCATTTTGGTTGACGGATAAGGATTTAGGTGTACCACATTCAGAGATGCCAGAGAGAAAGGCTTGCACAAGCAACTTCGTTGAACATCTTTAGAAGACTAGGCCTTCACTGACATCTGACTCATTGAGTTGCACGTCCCATCTTGCAACTGTTTGACAGGAGGTTTTGGGATGTGCACTTTTGATAGTCACAGTTTTAATCCAATTAAAGCTAGCATCTTAATCTGGAAAACATTTTCAGAGCAATATCTCTAGATCTGGTGGAGGGGGGAATATCCAGGTCATCCCTCTGTTACCCAGTAACTTGCAGGTGCAAACAATAATTCTAGGAAGGCAAAAACAAGACTGCAGTCCCTCCTTTGCCCATGCCATTTATATCTAAATTTCCTACTTCCTTAAAAGGTCCTCTAATCACCAGAAAAATGTTGTCCTGAAGAGAGTGTGCCTTGAGTCTTCCATGCTGTTTGTTTTTTGTATGAAATACTTTTCTGAGAAGTAGCAAAAGCAATTCAAAGTTCTGGATGAGGTGAGATGCTAGGGAAGGAAGACAGATGTATTTCAGTCTTCCAAAATGGGCAGGAGTGGGTATTTAACTGCATGGAATGGAATGAAAATGAGACAGCCTATGCCACACATGGCTGGCGCAGTCGTGTGCTTATGGCATTCTTCTAATAGATGGTTGAAATCTGCTTAGCAGAAGGACTTGGTGCTGTTCTTCCCACAGTCCAGCCCAGTGTGCGCTCTGCTGAGCTGATGGGTACATGGAGGAACTGACACAGCATCACCTTTGAACATGGCTCCCATTTCTTTTGCTTTTCTAACTGGTACTTGGAGCACTTTGCAGGAGAAGGGAATGTTTCAGGGCAAAACGATTTTTCAGTTTTTCATATGGCAAGAAAAAAGGAAAAATGTCACATTTGGTTCAGATGGAACCGAATTTTTTTCCCCTTGGGAAAAGTCACTAAAAAGTCAAGATGTCGCTCAACTTCTGAAGCTGGAACCTCTTTGGCTGAAATAGGAGGTGTTTTAGTCCAGCTACCAGACACTGTGCTGAATGCAGGGACCTCAGAGTGAATTTCAGTGAGCATGAGATGAGATTTAAGTGGTTGTAGTACTTTCTCTTCTGGCCTTAAGAACCTTATGATAGGGAAATCTTGATAATGCTTTGCAATGAACAAAAGATCTGGAGCACAAATAGCCATATTAGGACAGCCTCCCACATAGGAACAGTGTAGAGGAGAGCCTTTTACCTGCAGTGCAAGCATGCCAGATCGCCTGTAATTTGGCTTTTAGTGTTTAGAGTTGAATAATAATTTACTGTACAAGAAAAAAAATACAGTGTGTCTAGATTTAGCGCACGTGGGAAAAATACTTGAAAGTAAATAACCCAAAATATACTGTGTTTGAGCTTAATTATAGCTAGCATCAAACAAATTTTTATATCTTTACTGGAAAACTTACTTTATGGTTAAATCAGCTGAAAGTCTTCAACTGAAATTTATATTTATAGAAAATCAGAGCTAAAGGTTTTGGTTGTTTTGTGTTTTATAGATTAGGTGAGAGCATATTGTGTTTGCATGTTCCCAGGAAAGTGGCTATTTTTATACTGCTTAGGTTAACACAGTTCTATTTATAATGGATGTTAACCAATATATATGTACATATATACATAAATATATTTATATACTGTACATATATCATAAATCACCAGAGTCTAACAGACTTAGGAATGGCATTTTAGATAATTTTTTCCCTAGTCTCCTCTTTATACAGTCAATATTTGAAAACTATAGCATTAAAATGACACTGACATAAAATTAGAGCACTGTACTATAAGAAACATTTATACAATTTTTTTCAGTGGAACTTTATTGATTGTTTTCATTACCTTAAAATTCAAAATTTCTTTTAATTTCCTTGTAATTTAAGCTCTAAAGGATATGCACAGATATTAAATTATATACAAAATTACTTTTGCAGCGTGTACACAAATGCAAAATGTAGACACGTGAAATGAAAGCACAGAATTCAAAGCAGAAGCGATAAACTAAGCAGTATACTGTGATTGTAGGTGAATATTTGTTATTTTGAACTTAAATAAAAAGTCTGGCTTTTGCCTGCCTGCACTNAAAGG
Organism: Buphagus erythrorhynchus; assembly: GCA_013400855.1. NCBI lineage: Eukaryota > Metazoa > Chordata > Aves > Passeriformes > Sturnidae > Buphagus > Buphagus erythrorhynchus. Next base: position 73,548 of record VZTT01023203.1, read on the forward strand.
TTTTGGTTGTTTTGTGTTTTATAGATTAGGTGAGAGCATATTGTGTTTGCATGTTCCCAGGAAAGTGGCTATTTTTATACTGCTTAGGTTAACACAGTTCTATTTATAATGGATGTTAACCAATATATATGTACATATATACATAAATATATTTATATACTGTACATATATCATAAATCACCAGAGTCTAACAGACTTAGGAATGGCATTTTAGATAATTTTTTCCCTAGTCTCCTCTTTATACAGTCAATATTTGAAAACTATAGCATTAAAATGACACTGACATAAAATTAGAGCACTGTACTATAAGAAACATTTATACAATTTTTTTTCAGTGGAACTTTATTGATTGTTTTCATTACCTTAAAATTCAAAATTTCTTTTAATTTCCTTGTAATTTAAGCTCTAAAGGATATGCACAGATATTAAATTATATACAAAATTACTTTTGCAGCGTGTACACAAATGCAAAATGTAGACACGTGAAATGAAAGCACAGAATTCAAAGCAGAAGCGATAAACTAAGCAGTATACTGTGATTGTAGGTGAATATTTGTTATTTTGAACTTAAATAAAAAGTCTGGCTTTTGCCTGCCTGCACTATGAAGTGGGAGTATTTCCTTTAGTGATGTGTGTGCCTTGAAGATACCCGGTTTGTGCATTCTTCAGTTAGCCTTCCTCAGCTCAAGGAGGCTCTATTAATTCCAGTGTTGTACCTAACATTGATATTAATTGTGGCTTAGTATTGTGGTGGTTATTTCTTAAAAAAAAAAAAAANATTTTTTAAAAAAAAAAAAAAAAAAAAAAAAAGAAAAAAGCAATCAATCTAAAGTATATTTGGTTTTGTTTCAGATGCTGACTGATTATAGCAAATAAAAAGTAGTGACATAGCATTTATCATGTCCTTATGAACCAACTGCTCCAATATTTGAGAAGCCTGAAAAACTGATGAAAATAACGGCCCTCATTTCATTTCATTTCATTTCATTTCATTTCATTTCATTTCATTTCATTTCATACAGCTTTTACATCTTCACATGAAGCCAGCATATAAGATGAGTTAAAACTGGAATCCAGATCAGAAAGAGTAAGATTATCATGCAAGAACATCAGTATAAAGTGCATCCCATACCTAGAGGCAAACTGTGAAGCAGGTGCATGTAAATTCAGATGGAGAGCATGGTTCATAAAGCAACAGTGCTGAAAAAAAGTTGCAAGAGAGAGTTAGAAATGAAAGCAAATTACTTGTACACATGAAAGAATTGCCTGGGTTCTGTCCTCACTCTCCTTCTTCAATTGTTCCAGGCATATATCCAAATAATAGCTTTATTCCTGTGCTACAGCTGACATTTGCCATCATCTCTTTGTCTGTCAGTCATTAAATATAAACTTGTTTTATTGTTATTTTAAGGGAAAGAACTGGCAGAATATTCATTGTGTTGGAGGAAAGAAAATGGAAAAACTCGAGTTTTCATTTTGGACTGAGTGACAGCCATGTTGTCCGTTAATGAACATGTTCTCTTCCTGAAGTTTCTTCCCAAGGTTCACCAGTGGCATGTTGTGTGGGTGATGAAGACTTGCTGGAGATTGAAATGAGTTATTTTCAAAGTAGTTAACTCCATAGACTGGGGTGGTTTGCAGCCTTAATATCAGCACTACAAAACCTCCCTAGCTGGGTGCTTATGTCAGAGGAGTTGCATAAGACCAGCAGTTCTGGATTGCATTAAATATTTGTCTAGCCCAGTGTTTTGTCTCTGGCAATGGCCAGGAGCAATATGTGAACTTGTGTAAGGAAGGGGTAAGTGTATATCAACAATTTCCCAGGATGTTCTCCTAGCTCCCAGCAGTGTGCAGCTCTGGATCCATGACAGTATCTAGGAGGGATGGAAAGTCAATGTAGGTGTGGTGTGTGGAAGAGATTCACTGAGGTGCCTGCTCTCTGCTTTGTTCAGTGAGAGACTGTCCTGCACAGGATCAAATGGAGATTGCCCACAAAGCTGTTTCAAGTTAGATGCTTTGTAGTTAGCAGGTAACTTGCATGGGATGGGCTCTTGAAAAAGGGAAGGAAGGGGGAAAGGGGAAAGGGGAAACCATTTTATGTGCTGTTACTTGGACAGTCCTCCAGGTAGGTAGGAACTTGCACAGAACCTGTTTGCTAATGCCAAATCTTGAATCTCCATGTTAAAATTTGCTTTGTAAACAGTTGCCAGAAATGTAGTGAGATGAACCATAAGTTGCTAAAAATACTACTGCCCTAACATGATTCCATTATTATTCATTTTTCTAGATTCTGCTTTCTACTGAAGCAAAATAAAGTTACTATAACAGGAAGCAGTGTTATTCCAAGTGTGCACCAGTACAAGAGAATGGGGTTTCTCTTCTCTGCACTACCAACTATCAGTATTGCAGCATATAACAAAAAGCTCCTAGATAGCAAAAAAAATTTCTTGTTGCTTGTTTTGAACAGAAACCATATTTTTGAGATCCTGGAGACTGCCTCTGCAAAGCTGTGTCTTGCTTAATGCAGATTAGGTACTTTGTGTGTATAATTTTAATGCCTACCATGTTAGTCTCATCACTTCCTAAGTTACCATTCTACTTACTTTTAATCACGGAGTTCTTATGACAATTATCTGCAAAGGTCATCATGTTGCCACTGAGTATGAGGACTGTGATGCAGTTATTTTGCTGGTGATGATGCAGGTTTGCCAGCGCTGTTGCCTTAGCTGATAACAAGATGATCTCACTCGTGGCAGTTGGGGCCAAATGACAGATTTAGGTAATGAGGAGGGACAGTGTGGCTGGGAGCAGGTGCACAGGCTGACAGCCAATGTCAGGGAAAAATCATCCTGGCAAACTGCTAAGTGACCACACAGTTTTCGCTGGGCTTCATTGCCTGTCACTAGGAGTTAGAGGAAGGAAGAGCAAGGACATTGCCAAAAGTCATCTGAAATGAAGTTTAATGGAAGTAAGTTTTTCACCATTTATCTACACTCTGTAACGCTGTAACTTCAGTCGCACCATATATTCTATGAATCAGGATAATGGTTTGGCATTTCCCCACTGTAGATGCCTCCTGTGGCCCCTGAGGCAAGTTATGCTTGTTATCCTAACAAGTCATTTCTGTGTTAAGTTTACTGAGTGTTCAGACCAATGAGCAGGAGCATAGGTCAGTGTCACTGCTGAAACTTTCCAAGGGCAAATGTGGCTCAAGGCACAGCCTGGCCTTGGGTCAGCCTTTCATTTTAATGCCTAGGCTGTCTGGAAAGACAGGAGTGAACTCTCTACCTTAAAAAGTGAGAAACCCACTCTTTTGGGAGGCTCAAAACTCCCCAAATCCATTTGGTGCTGATCCCAGGGGTTTCATAGCCATGTGTGTATAGTGCATATGTGTAAGTATCTGGAGTAGAACATGGAACTGCTCCTTCTTTTCTCTATGCCTTTTTTTGAGACTGGCTGACCCCCTTAACCTTCTGAATTTCTCTTCATTTAGGAACATGGCTCACAGTATTCTCTGACTGTCCTTAAGCTCTCACTAGTGCCTAGCTGGGCCATATCAATGGGTGGCAAGGTGAGATTCAGAGAGTAGAAAGGGACTTCATCGTCTGCCCTACTGGGGAGGGGGGCTAGGTGAGGGGACAGGAAAGTCCCATCCCTGCCCATTAGCTTTAGCTGCAGCCACCACTTTATTTCTAAAACCATTTCCAATGTCTAGCACTGTATGATTCACTCGCCTGTACTGTGCATGTCAGCCAGTGCTCGTGATAACTGTAACATAATGACATAAAAACTAATAGCTCATCTAGAGGAATTAAATTGTTCTATTTGTCTTTTTGGGTGCATTGCTGCTTTGCTTATGAACATTAGACTGATTAAATCCTGGCCTGCAATATTATATCTGAACATATTATCCTACCACTGTAAAACTTCCATCTCAGTCCCATGTGGGCAAAAATAAATTTGCATGTTTGCAAAAACAGAAGACAGCAAACCACAGTGTCAGTTTAAATAGGAATTAGCAAATCCTAATTCTGCATTTCTGGGCTGGTTTCCTGATTATGGGCAAAGATCTGTTAAATTTGTTTAGTGATTGCCAGCTGTGATTTGAGGCATGCTTTCTGAACAGAGATGCAAAAGACATCATTGCCCAGTAATGAAGTACAACATCACCTTTGGGATAAAGTCCCTCAAATGTTTAATAGGCTACTTTTGCAGACTAATGCTATTTGTGCGGGATAATGAAGCCCTGTTTGAAATTTATTATGCAAAAACGAAAATCCACACTCCATTAAACTCAAATTCCTACTGCATGTTCAGTGAAGAGAAAAATCAAGAGGAAAGAAGAAAACGACCGTCATTTTGTACTCCCTCTTCTGGGGAGCTTGACCTGGTATTGCTGACCCTGCTGAGAGCTGAGAAAACCCCCTGGGCTTCCTGACCCGTGCAGAGCATGAAGTCAGGCAGTCTGCTCCTGGAAGGTTTGCAAGCAACATCATCAGCCTCGAGAAGGTGGAGTGGTGCAGGGAGAGCAGCTTCCATGGGGCACAAGAGGAGAGACCACAGCTGCTCTGAGGCCAAAGGTAAGTAGCAAAGATGACCAGTGAAGGGGGGCATGGTGGGACTTGGAAGATCAGGGGCAGTCAGCCTGCTCCAGCCCAGCCCCTGAGGAGGGGCCAGTGCCCAAGGCAGTGTGAAGAGACAAGGAGAATAATTTGAGAGCAGGACTATCAAAGAGGTGGAGCCACTAGTACAAAACTAGTCAATCTGTTATAAGTAGGAGGTGTGGAGGGAAAAGATGAATTTCTGTCTTTTAGAGGAAGAAAGGACCCTTTCGATGCTCTTCTGTGGCCTTTTACAGGAAGCAAGACACATCTTCATGATTAGAGCAGATAGGATTTCCAGGTCTGACAGAAACAGTCCCAGCTCTCACCCTTTGTCCCTGATGCTAATTACTTCCCCTGTTTAAAAATTCCTGTTTACTTTGGTTAACTGCACAGTTTCTAATTAATTGTTCCCAAAACAGCATTGCTATAGGACTTTGTTACATGTTTGTCTGCTAAATGACAGTCCATATCAGCTACCAGCTTGCCCTGAAAAGATGAGCATCCTTCAAATGTCCTCTTTAACAGGTGAAGCAGGCCATGCTCCTCTGAGCACTGAACATGAGCATCTTGTTAAAAGCTCAGCTCATTCCCAGTCCAGTTTTCCAGCATGCATTTTTCAGCACAGCACTGAAACCAGGGTGTCACACTCATGCCAGTACCCAGGGTGGTAGCTCTGCAGAGGAGCTGTGCTGTGGCCATGGAGTAGAAAAGGGAGATGGCATTAGCCACCATGCCCCTACCTCCATGCTTTCTCTATTTCTGGAGACCCATAGGTTTCCCTTCATCCCTCTCATCACCCGTGGAGCACACCTGATACTTGTCCCTACCCCTACTAATCTGGGGGAGATGCATGGGGACAGAGTGTCTGTGGCAGCATCTCTGCCCTAGATGGTCCTAAGTGTCTAACACAGAGACATTGATTTTAAACACAGTCTACTGCACCCTACAAGAGCCAGGAGCTTTGTAAATGCCTCCTAGTCCATCTGCCCAGCCTGCTGTGCAGAAGCTGTTCTCCTCTTGTGCAGGCCCTCGGGATGCAAGATGTTGTCAGAGCTCAGAAGAAACATGGCCAGACCCGCCAGAAGGGTCAATTGCACATATACTTCAGGCCCTCTCAGAGCACTCATTTTGGGCAATAGGGCTATCTCATCAATCCTCCTGCCCTCCTGGCTGTGCCTCAGGCATCAACAAGGTGCTGAGAAAAAATATGAATGTACAAATGCACCGTTGGTCAGGAGTGAAGCCCCTTGCAAGGGAGGGCATTGTACAGAGAAGGAAAATATGTTTTTATTAACTTCAGGGTACAGGTTAAAAAGAAAAAAAATCTTACATGCTCTGGAGCCACTCCAAGGCTGTAGCATCCCCCTGTGATAGACAGTGCCCCTGTGATGCTCTTGGGGACACTTGTACTACAACTCCCTTGGTGAGGTTCTAGTTGTTATTAAAATGCTACTGAGGCTGCAATTTCCTATTCAAGATGAGGCAAGAGACTTAACTCCAAGGTACTGATGTGAGTTAGGCAATGTCCTGAGTCAGGCAGTGAGGTCCCACCTCTAAACAATCCAAAACCCTATGAGTATCTGCCAAGCTACTGATAATTTTGATGATGCAAGTATTGCTACCACGTCTTCTCACAAAGGAGGCTAATAAGAGTTGCAATTTTTGATTTGCAAGTCATGCATTGAAACATAAACGAATCTCAACATGAAAATAGTTTTTTGAGAAATTTTAGTCCTGAATGCCCTTGGATGTGAGCTTGGTGACTAAACTGAATAATGTAATGATTGGTACACAGACAGGAGACTAACACTGAAAGCTTGAACAAAAATAGATCCCCTGAGCAAATGGCTCCCCAGGACTTTCTTTCCCAGCTGCAAAATGTAAGCCTGGATTAAACTCACAGAGGTGGCAGCTGGAGCAGAGAAGCAGGGATGAATGAAAAGCACACAACCTTGGCTCAGCAAGACCCCCCAGTAAGATAATTTCATTGAATTCCAAGAAACAAGAGGATATGTATGCATCAAACTGACCTAGAGGACAGCAAAGAGAACAATTTGCTTCTGCTGTTTTTCTGCCTTTATGTCACTATCACTCTTTGCAACCATCCTGTAATCCAGAAAGTGTCACCCTTCTTGAATGCAATACAGGCTTGGTTTTAAATGTTTATAGAGATGTTACATCAGCAGCACGATGGTGTGCTAATGCTATCATGTTGGCATCTCCATTCCCTGAGGTCATGTGGTCAATCTGGCATTTTAATTGCATCTCATCATTTAACCTCACATCTTGTTAGATGTGAGATATAAAATCAGTAGAAAACCTGTGTCAAGTATTGCAAGGAATTACCACTCCAATTTCAGCCTGTATTTTTGCACCTCTCTCAGAAAGGACCCAGTTTATCTTGTTTAATGATTTTATAAACCCTTCTGCTTGATAGACCATGCTTTTTATCACACTTAAGAAATGCAACCAGATTCTGTCCCCTTTGTATTTGTGCTGCTATTTTACCAGAGATTAAAGCATTGACACAAACAGTTTATCCAAGAATCAGAAACATGTATGAGACCTGGAGCTTCTCCCTCAATATCAAGAGCCAAAATTTGTCTCTGTAATAACAAAGTGGTCTTTAAAGGACTATGAGGAACCAAGAACAGGCAGTGAGATCAGAGGTGATTTTCAGTTCCTGTCTTGCTTAGATCACATTCATATTCTTGTCGTGATGCAGCAGCAACACTGCACATTCCCATGGAAGTTTAGCAAATTTAACATAAATTTGGCCTATTTTGTATTCAAGCTTCAGTGCACAAATCAGAACATTAACTGCTATTCTTATGTGTGGTATTGTTTAGCCTCAAACTCAGTGAAGTGGATTACAGGGAGTTATTTGTGACAATACAATTTGAGGGACAAATTCAAAACAAGTAGAGACTTGGGCTTCATATCAGCTGCAGGTATGTATTTAAGCTATGGCAGAAAATATGTTTGTAACAGGTTTAAGTCTTACTCAGTTATCAGTCCTCTGAGAGATGCTGCTGTCAAATGGTTTAGACTAAGCACATCCAGCATGTTTAATGGCTGCCAAAACTGGTTCTGAAGGAGATTTTTGCTAAACAGTGCTCCTGCTGAGGAAAGAAGACTTCATGCCCATTTACATTACAGATTAGCAGCTGGGAAATATTCCTGGGTTAAAAATGATCACTTTAAATAACATCTCTGTTAGTTATGTGTAAATAGGTTGTACCTTTTCAGGTACTTATATGAAACATTTTCTATTTGTTGTCACTTAATAGGATTTAGTTTTCCTGTTCTAATAAAACAAGCAAACATGGATGAGTGTTCATCTTGGGAAGGGTACAGACTGAAAGCCATACTTTACAAATAGTCAATACAAATGGTTTCTGTAGGCAAATTTTCCCCAAAATGAGAGGATCTCGCCCAGCCCAGATCTACTGATGTGTGGAAAACTTTGCAGGACTGGACTTTGTTCAGATCAGAGGAAAAAGCCCCTCAGTTGCATGGACATGTCAATTGCAAATGGTAGTGCCTTTTTTCATCATATACTTTTTCAGTTTCATGATCTGTCAGCTGCCAGACATGAGTCTTCCCCCATTTTGTCTAATGCCACCTAAAACTTCATGGAAAAGAGCAAGCAAAATTGCTTGCTGGACCACTCTGAAGCCAGGGGGGACACAAATTGGTGCGCTGCTGAAAAGTTGTCCCTGTGCCACTGAGGCATCCACACACCTGGACCAACATCCTGATGCTGGCTGAAAAAACACTAGTGCCCTCAAGAAGAGTAAAATTCAAAGAAACCCAAATCAAACAGCATCAAGCACAGAAGAGAAAATTTGTCCTGGCACCAGGGGATAATCAGGAACCTGGCCTAGCATGATATTTTAAAGTCTCCTTTTGACTGGAATTATGAATAACACTAAAGCAATTGAAACCCCATATTTACACCATCATTTCCAAACCCAAGAACCACCCCTGTGTTCACACAATCTCTTCTGTAAGTTAATCCGACATTATCTTGTAACAGTCAAATGCCTTCTTCCAGCATCCCTGTTCAAAGGCTGCTCTGGCACTTTATTTCTGAAAGTTAAATATCTTCTTTCCAAGCCAAATTTCAGGGTCGGTGCACACCTGCTTAATCTTGTAGCAGCTTTTATCTAAATGGAAATAATTCCTCTCTCTTCCTGCACTTATTGCTCAAATGTAATCCAACCTCTCTCAGTCTTCTGTTAACAGAGCTACACAAGACTGGCTATTTGATCTTCCCTTCAGAAACAGAGAAACTCAGCTTGTGTTTCTGAGTAGCCCTTTTCCCATTTGTCTGTTTAAAATCATCTCTTTGAAAGGCAGCTGATGGGAAGTGCACTCTGACAGCTCAGTGAGGTTGTTGTGGTGCCTTAGCCAGTGCCAGGACCTTCCATGACACCGGGAGCTTCCCACATGGCACTTCCTGGGTCTACTGCCACGTCTTTCCTGGCTGTGGCACTTAGCCTAAGCAGCAGCATACAGTTTTACAGAGCAACCAGATCCTCCTCAGTATCCCTTGAAAATATCTCAGCACAAGGCAACACACCTTCTTCTTTGACCCCAGGTGAACTATGCCACCCTTTTTTCCCATCACATTCCATACTTTTACTAACTCCAGGAGTACCTAATTCTTCCTATGACAGAATCCAGTCATCCATTATAAATACAGGCCTTGTCTTGCACCATAGGCATGAAGGGGGCTGGGCTAAGTTGTGACCTGAGATATCTCTGTGGGCTGGTAATACCTCTACCAATTGATCTTTTTATTCTGTCCTGTTTGCCCAAGTCTTAGGTTGTTTGTAATTCTTGAAGTACATCCCAACTTTGTGAACAAATTCTTGTGAGTCACTGTACTAAACTCTTCTGTATTGATGAGGCTAACCAATCTGTGCTATTTTCACAGCACTTCCCATCTATATGTATTTGTATGTAACAGCCAGATATTTCTCTGATCACGTATTCTTCCCAGTGAGCATGATGAGTTTTGGTATCTTCCAGCTTTACCCCCGCTCTTTGATAAATTGTAACAAAGGAGATGAAAAATACTTGCCATGTGTGCTTGAAAGAAAAAAGGAAGTGTCTTGTGTCTTGATGGATACAAAATCACTGGCTGTATATGTGAAATGCTAGACCTAAAATGGTTTAATCTATTAGGTGTTTCTGCTTGGTATCCTTCCCTTTGTCCCAGTAAGAGGCAGACACAGAGAGCCCAGATCTGCCTCTGCTCAAGTGAGCAGTGTCTTTTGGTTGCACAATTTCCAACAGGTCCCCAAGTGCTCAAGAGTTAAATGAGATTCCCTGCGTATGAGAGGTGGGCAGAAGCCTGTCTCACCTTCTCTTGCCTGTGAGAAGGAATACTGGCCAGGGCCTGGGCTGGCTGGTGCCTTCCCATTGCTTGGCAGGCGGGATCGCAGATGGTCCGGAAATCAAACCTCCTTCCACGCCAGCTCATCTGCCTGCCATGGTCATTAATGAAGGTGCTTATCTGCTTTTCTCAGAAAGGTCAAACATATGCTGGCTAACAGCTCTCACCAATTCATTTTACCCCAGTAATATGGACTTGCCATTTGTGGGCTTTCCTAGTCTGTGGGCTCACTGCAGAATTTGCTTCCCACAGAAGATGGCTGCAGCTCCATGTTCATGCTGCTTTAATAATTTCCTCCTCGGGGTGAGGGTTTGTTTGTTTGTTTGTTTGTTTGTTTGTTTGTTTAATCATCTCCTGCTCTGTTGTGCTGAGCTCTTTCTCAGTGCCTCACACTCCCCCACTCTGTTCCAGCGCCTGCTGTTATTCTTGGCACCCGAATCAATGCTAACTGGTATATAATCAGCCTGTGTTTTACCGACCAACATTTGTTCCACTGTCAGCTTTCACTTCAGCGTCTGCTCTGATGCCAGTTACTGTTCTGCTCTCTGGTGCAGAGCTCTGATTGCTCTGTGGGGTGCTGTACACCTCTTCTCATCAGGTTCTTGTCTGTACCAGGGAAGCTTGTTGCCCAGTGTCCCACCCTCACTTCCTCCTAGTCTGTATGCTTAGTCCACTTCTACTCTGTACCTGCATGTCCCGCCCTCTTGTATTTGCAGGTTTCTTAATTTTAAGCATAATATGATAAACTATTAAATAAATGGCTCTTGAGAGGCACGCACAGATTATCAGATGACTCTTCAGGCGTTGTGGTATAGAGGTACTTCATTACATTCTGCCTATGATAATGAAAATGCTAAAAACCTATTTTACTTGACCCCCACTTATCCAAATTTGTACTTTATTGATCACTGGATGCATGTGTTGTGTTGAACCAATAGAAATGTAGCCACCTAGGCATTTATCTATATATTGCCCATGCTGTGTGGGACCAGACTGTGTAAATCAAACTTTGATTTTTGTGAATAAGAGGCAGCAATTAAAATAAAGGAAATTTGTGTACACAGGAAAGGGCCACGGTGTTTGGTCTGGTGGGGAAGGGCACAGTGGCCAGGACATTATATCTGGAGTTAATGAAGCAGGAGAAATAGAATAATGCAGACAGAACAGCTGGGCTCATGTATCACCCATTCTAGACTCCAGGAGTCTTTCTTCTCCAGCATCACTTTGCCAATAAGTTCCAGGCAAACTGGAAAGAGGACACAGCATTTCACCATCCAGAATGTGAGAAAAGTCTGCAGGAAAGAGCTGAGCATCCAGGAAGGGCACTGACACCGGAGAGCCAGAATATAATATACTTTTTCTTTTTTTAAAGTTTCCTCAACTTAAGAAGCAATGAGGTAAACCACCAATAATCAAATAAAACAAATCACAATTCTTTGCTTTTATGAATAAGGAAGAGATAGAAGAGTGACCAGGGGATAAAATATTCTGATAAAGATGCTGCAGTTCATTTTAAAATAATTAAAGATGACAGCCTGGATCCCAAGATAAGGAAAACAATGATATAAAAAGGAACCATCAGCTCAGTAACAGTCTGGAAGCTCTTTGGTGTGGCCTGATGTGTTTTCAAAACTAGACAATAGTGTCTGTTGGGCAAATACCAACAGAGAGTAAAAAAAGCTATATTTTTTTCAACTGATAAAGTAGATATTGCCTTAAAGGGGGAGTTAATATTCCTCAATAGACCAAATCCTGCCCCCAGATCATACTCAATGCTATCTTTAGAATGTCATAATTTTCTTTTAGCTAAACATTTTTGCTAACTTTACTGGATTAACATGAGTGTACATGCACAGAGTGATCTGCAGAGCTCCTTAAAGAAAAAAAGTGTGTCCTCTGGGGTTCAGGCAGCTGCACCTCTAACTAGCCTCAGTGAGGCCAGGCACCTGATGTAGGTGATGGCAATCAGTGGCTGGGTGGGGAGAGGTTGGTTTGAAGGGCAAGAGCTTCTTCTCTCTGGAGAGATTAAAAGGAATATAATGAAAATGTAAGGAAAAAATCCCACCTGGTAAAACCAGTCCTGGCAGATTTAGCTGTGGAGTGAGGGCTTGCAGCAGAGTGATGGTGGCTCTTATCAGTGCTGGCAGGTGCAGGAGGTGTGAGCAGCCTTGCAGGCAGACAGACTATCCAGGTCAGTGCAAACATGTATGTACAACAGCTCTGGCCTCACTCCTGCAAAAATGTAAGACCCAAATGTGCATCTCTTGCTCACTGCGCCTTTCTCCAGTTCAGGGCCAGAGCTGTGGAGCATCCTGGCCTGATCCAGGGGTGCCAGGGGTGGTGAAGAGTGGCAACTGGTGCTTGGGGTGGGTGCAGCTGTGAAGGACTGAGTGTGATGCTGGGGAGTGAGTAGCTGAGACTAGAAGGGAATCAGAGGGCTATGCTGGAAGCAAGTGTAACATAGAAGACAAATTTTCCATTTAGATTCTCACAGGTTCTGTTTGGAGACCTAGAGAAAAAGGCTAAACTTCCCTGGGACTAGAAGATGACTTTTCTATCTGAGGGAAAAAGCAAGGCAAGGCTCTCTTGTTATGAGAATAGCCAAATATATTTCTTTGATCTAGCTGGGTTTAAACCTCATTCATATGTTTATTAGCTTCCTCTCATCTGAACCATATGCCTTCTTGCAGCTGCATTCCCCTTATCACACAGCAGTGGAAAAGACTCAAAATGCCTAAAAAGCATGTCACTCTTTGAAATACTTCATAAAATCCCAGCTGTCACCCATATCAATGTCATAAATGATCATTCATCAATGTCTGTAACTGCCTTAAGTCCTCCTTGCTTTCCCCTTGATTGCCCGCTCCTTTCTCATCCCAGTCTTCCCTTCACCCCTGTCACCCTTCTCCTCTGACCACCTCGTGCTGAACCATCCCCTTCTGGGGATCCCTTGGGCTCTTCTTTCCTCTGTCCCTGCCCGGTTCACCAAGTGAAACCTATTGGGATGCAAAAGTGCCTTCATGGTGAGTCTCTGGTACCTTCACAAGCGCAGCTGCTCCAGATACTTCCCAGGAGAAGAAATCTCCCCATTGTGATGCCAAGTGAATACCAAAGAGCTGACTGCCATGGGGTGTCAGGCATTAGGGTTGAATGCTCATGAAGTTCCAAAAAAAAAAAAAAAAAATGAAGCAACCTTCAGCAAAATGTAGGCTGTTAGAGATTGGAAGTCTGATATGTCTCTACTATGGTTATTTGGGAGAGATTTTTGCATGGGACATCCCCCTGTGGCAAGGTGGATATGTATGTTGGTGCCCTAAAACATGCCTGTAATGATATGATCTCTGTCCAGTCTCCCTCTAAGGCTGGCACTTGGCTGTGTTTAGGTTGAGTGAAATTTCACATAGAAAATATCTTTCCCACATGCAACAAGGTAAGTGCATTTCCTGCTTGGTGGTAACTGTAATAGTAGGACATGAGACACTGTGATACTTGTGCTGAGCCTGTGAGAAGATGAGGGCTGAGGCACAGCAGTGTACAAAGCAGCTGGACAGCCAGGTTGAGTCTGAGGTGGTATGCAAACCTCACCCACACCATGGCTTGTGGAGCATATTGAGGTGTTCTGAGGCTGTGTTTGACCCCACAGCCTGGCAGGAGGCAGGACTTGTAGCTGTGGAGGGGACACAGCACCTGAGCATCCCAGTAAGCATGAGCTGAGGACAGGACCCATCTCTTCTTTCCTGCATAAATTGCATATCTCTTGGCACAAGGTGCTTGTCACAACGTTCTGACTGAGGGTGTCCTCTCAAGGCAAAGCACCAAGACCAGGCTCTGGTGCTGCTCCTGGAGGACCAACACAGGGCACAATGAAAAAGTCCACGTGGAATAGGGGTCTGAGCCTTTTTGGAGGTACCCTGCATGGAAGTAGTGTTTGGGCACCTGCAGTTGCAATTACAGGCCTCCACCTGCCTGCAGCCCTTCTCTTTGGATTGTTTTCCTTAAGGGAGGTTCTTGCTCTGCCTGCATCCCACACGGCCCCAGCTGAGGGAGCGTGGTTTGCAGGAAGCCATGACGTTGGTAGGGCTCTTCCCTGCCCACAAGGCTGGGATGTCCCAGGTGGCACCTCACACCAAGCAGCATGGCAGAGAAGTCAGAGTTGTTTTGTTATTGTTGTGCCAAACTACACTGATGGAATTGCTTGACATATGCAGAATTACAGCTTCTGTGTGTTTGATTTGTCAAACCCCCTTCATATGACTTGATTGGAAAAAATCATACTGTGTGGTTACAGCCTGCCAGAGCTCTTGCTTCTGAATTTATCCTTAGCTGGCTGCCAGCTACAAATATATCTATTTTATCAGGGTTTTTTTCCACTAAAAGATATTTTTCTCTCCCTAACTTTATTCATGGGGTAACTAGCAAAGTGGTCCACTGGCTCAAGAAGAGACTGCACCCCCAGGATTTTTCTGTATTGCTGAAGTTTTGTTTCTGCTCTCCTAACCAGGGAAAATACTTGACAGGGAATAAAGGAGGAAGAGGACAAGGGCACACATACAAGACAGACTGACACAAGTTCCCCTGTACTTCTTTACTGAAGCAGCTCCAGCAACTGCCCGGCTTTGCCAAGAACCTCAACCTTCCCAGAGCAGTGTATTAATGAAGGAAAACAAGAGGGACAGGGTATAGGCAGGACATCAAGGTGTGGCTGGAGCACAAACATCATTCTCATGGCTATGCTCAGCCAAGGGCTGCTACAAAGGACAGCGTGGCAGGAGAGTGTAAACAGGCTTAGACCAGTGTTCTGCATCAACAGAGCTACTTCTAAACACTTTTCCATGCACTAAATCTTCATTTAAACAAAATAACAAAGTTGAGTTTGTGTTAAGGAAGATTGCTTAGGACCCTTGATGTTAAGGTGGTGTTTGGTCCCTCCTCCAGTCCCATTCAACTCGATTGAGTTCACCCTCTTGCCCCCTCTGACAAGGGAAGGAAGCCAGATGCACACAGCATGGATACAACAGCAGGTTTATTGTTCTGGTCCAGGCTGTGTTGAGATGTTGCTGCATGGATGTTTGACAAGTAATCCACAGAGCCCAAATCACATGAGTTGTTTCACCTAGCCATCCCTTTTCACACCTTCCCTTTCCAAATAATCAACCTGCCTCTATTTAATTTTCACCCACAGGGCTCAGTTTTGTTTATTTGACCTCACTGACAGCCAACAAATCAGCACCTCCCTATCTCTTGGGGTTTCACCTAAAGGGAGTTTCCAATGCTCCTGCTTCACTTCCTGAAATGCCTAGTAGTTTTATCTGGCTCCCGCTGGATTACTGCAGTCCCAGGTGTGGCTGCCCAGTTGCTTTCCCTCTTCTCTCCTGTGCAATGTTTATTGCTTTTCCACACTGTTCACCAGTTAGTTCAGCCTAAGGGCTGGTCACCTGTGCACAAACTTTAACAGCTGATACTTCTTTATAAAGATTGTGGAGTGTAAACCCTTTATGGCTGTATTTAAGTTTGTTGCTTTCAAAAAATGGTGGTTTCAATTCTCTATTCTACCAAAACACTAAGGCTGAGTGAAAGGAAAAAAAATACTGAATCCTGTGAACTCTGTGTAAAATGCCAGTGTCTTCCAAGCTATTCAGCTGGCATTAACAGTACATCCAGATTCAAGGTTTCACACATTTGCAACTTTTTTTGACTAAAAACTACTGCCTTCAAACCCAGAGCAGACTTCATAATAAATATCTGGTATTCTCAGGAAGAAGTAATGCTTTTTCAGACACTGTCAGCTCTAAGCTTTCATCAGCTCATCAGCTGGACAATTTGCTTTTTATACTCTCTACTGCCTCACTTGCTCTCTGCGCTGTTTTTGCTGTGGGACAAATTGTACAGCACCTGACAGAGAGATCGCCAGGGCTCTTGGGCAGAAGAATCCACTGCTTTGTTTGTTGATTTTGAAGACAGCAAAAGAGAAGCCACTCTCTTTGGACTTTCTGTCCATGTCTGTAGCAACCTGGCATGCTGATTTACTTTCTAATGTGTTTGGGCACAAGTGCTGCACAAAGAGTTGGTAGAGCTGGATGAGGTCCTATGGGAGCAGATGGTGGAGCAGGAGTCTTTGAAAGCTGAGCTTACAAGCTGAAGGAAGCAGGAGAGGAGAAGAAAGACACAGGATGGAACACCGAGGGAAGAAAGACTTGAAATAGGGACCATGCCAAAAGAGGTCACAAGGAAGTAAGACACAGAGAGAAGGGGCAATGATTTGAACTTTTGTAGATCACATGGACAGAAAGACTTTAATTCTCTATAATTTACTTTTGCCTGTGACAGCTTCTGAAAGAAAAGTGCGTGAATCTTGCTGCTTTTCTTCATAGGAAGATGCAGTTTTGAGGGTCAAACCTTGCAAAACCCATGTTCTAAGCCTCTAAGAGAGGGAGCTGTCTGGCAATTAAATGCTGACAACAGGCAAGAAATTGCTTTCAGGCACTGAGCTCCCACCTGAATTACTGCTCTGACACTGTGACAGCTCTTAGGAACAGACAAAGATTGGCCTCATTTTAGAATTACTGTGTATAACCTCCTAGTAAGTGTGGTGTATTTGTATCTGTAAGCCACAAACAGAACCATAAATAAAATTTTTTGCCTGAGTACATGGGTCATGAGTAGTGAACATCCACCACCACCTGGGTCCTCCCCTGCATGGCACAGCCTGCTTGAGTCTCCTTCTCCCACAGCATGAGCTGCAGTCAACTGTTTGTGCAGGAGCTGAAACAGCTCATTTTGCTGTGCAGACAAATCCTGTAATTGATTTCCCCTATTTTTAGATAAAAGACTTACAAAGGCACTCAACACTCCAACACACCACTACTAAATAGCTAGGAACTGGGCTTCAAATCTACAGGTGGTGCCTAGGTGAGGTGGCACTGGACTATGAGAGGACTGGTGTTTCTTTACACAATGCAAATATTGCAATCCTTTGTGGCTCTCACTGCTAGTTTGCCTACAATACCTGAATTAGTTCAAGTGTCACCATGCCCACAGCACATCTGCTGCTATAGAACTCTGTCATTATTAGGTGTTCAAGTTTGCATAATGTGAGTGCTCTATAAGGAGAAATCTCACCTGTCTGAAGCTGACCATGCCATGAATGGATGGTCTGATACTCCAATTTTTCTTTATCCTCCACCTAGAAAGGGAGAGAAAGCAAAAGTCCCTCAACACCAGATTTCTGTGGCAGTAAATGTACACCTAATCCTTATGTACTCAGACATAAGTGTGAGTGTGCAGAAAAACACAAAAGAAGTAACAGTTTTCCTTTCATGAAAAAAAACCCCAGAAATAGTGTGGTCAGACAAGACAAGGAAGATGAGATAAAATGCTGAATAGTTATATTAAGCAAGCTCCTACTTTGTTCAGTGTACAAATAGGTCCCACAGGAAAAAGCAAAACAAAAAACAAGTGGAAACCTGTAATTCAATACACTGTTTGAAAAAATGACATCAGCTGTAATGTTTCCTAGCATCCAGATAGTTCAACCAATATTACAAGATCATTAATGTCATAGATTGTGTTTTATTTTACTCATAATCCAAGAAAAGGGAATGAGAAAACAGATTTGTCGCAGGTGTGTTCAGTAGAAATTCTCTACAAAGGTATTCTCTACAATGGCTGACATGCCAAGAGATGGTCAGGCTTAAATTTATAACACTCCCCCTAGAACTGGACAATGCCTGCACTACCAATGCCATGCAGCATGCTACACATTTGGCACGACAGGTAAAAGAAAGATTTTATGTAAAAGCAATGCAGCTGAAGCTAAAGTGAAACAGCATTTTGGAAACTGCTTTTAGTGTGGGAAATCATAGGATTTGAGTGACAGGACTGGATCAAGAGAATGGCTCAGGGAAGAGGCATGGAGAAGTTCTGTGTAGGTCTGCTTTGTCTTTTCATCCCTTGCCTCCTCTGTACAGTCAGCATCACACACAGCAGTCTCATACAACAGATTATGCTTTGCTCCCTACAGTCTGGGTGGGATTGCTAATGGAATGAGGTTATTCATCCTGGTTTGATGACTGAGCAGAAAATTAGAAGAAGGAAATACTTTAATCTGGAAGGAAAAGTTCAGCTTTGTGGGTTCTTGACAAGAGAGTTTGGTATGAAAAGTAATCCTATTGTGAGGGGAAGCTTTTAATAATTCCTTTCTTTGTTAAGTTTAACAACAGATTAGTACAATCATAAATTTGATCTTTTAAAATTAATTAAAGGGATTTAAAAATATATACAAACCATTTCTGATTTTAAAAAAAAATCTTCTTAATCCCATTTTTTCCAATGTGTTCAAAACTAGCCACTTAATTTGACCAAAAGTCATGGATGAAGTTCTCCTGAGGCATCTTTTAACACTGGAAGGGCTATGTGAGGTATCAAATAGCAGTGGCTGCTTTCATTCCTATTGTATTGGCCCACCTGACCCAAAAAGCTAGTATGAGTGCCTCTTCTCTGGATGCAAATATTTCTTTTTCCTCCTTTGCAGAAAGAGCAAGGAAGCACATTAACTGAGCTTGGCTGCACTCTTGAGGGAGGGTGTTGTCACCAGTCTCACATCTTCTCCCAGCTTTCCATTGCATCAGCGTTAGCAGGTGTCGCCCAAGTCTTACCTGATCACTTTGAGCACTTTGCTGTTTCCTTCCCTTGTCCTCAAAAGGTGACACCTGCAGAGGGTAGAGGTTTGGTTCTGCATATTACCTGAGTGCTTTCATCCTCCAGCAAGTCCTCAGTACCAGTCTGGGACCAGAGCCTTTATATCTTGACTTCTCTCAATTAGTTGAGCATGTATGATGCCAAAACTTGCTTTCCAGGTAGATGGTTTTACTTATGAAAAAAATAGTTATGCTGTCCTCATCACTTTGGAAGGCAGGTGTGTATCCACCTTCACTTAGCCCAGATGTTGTACACATATTCTTATATAAATGGGTTTTTATCTTCAAGTAATCGATAGGCTGAAGTTTTCAGTGTTTTTATCCTATTGACCTTCACCAGACACTTCAGCTACCTTTTAGTTTAGATATTGGAGGGATGATTCTTGTCAAAATGTTGCCAGATCGCTCACTGACTGCCCAGGCCAGCACTGTCCTGGCTTCACTTTCAAAGGCCCTCTGTCCTTCTGATGCTTGGGTCAGTACCTCAGTGCTCTTCTTCAATTTTAGCATGGATTTTGCATTCTGTTTGACCTGCCAGCAGATATTTCCATCCTTTAGTAGCAGCTAAGACACTCTTCTTCTCATGCTCACACACAAGCCTCAATCCCCACCCCTGTTTCTCACAGGTAGGCTGAGCAGCCACCTTAATTTTCTTCTTCCAGAAGAGCATGACTCAAAGTCTATGGAATATGGAAGTAACTTGGAGATCAGTGGAAGTCATATATTAGCTCTACTTTTTTTTCTGTTACTTACTATTCACAGATGATTTGTATCTACCTAATAAGCACAAAGAAGTTATCCTACTGGGGATAAAAAGGAGATCAAAACATGCGTCTAATGTAAAAATCTGGAAATAAATAGTAAGAAACTGGGCTCATGTGTATACAGTGTATAAAAGTGGCATGTGAAAATAGGATTTATAAATCCTATTAGCTCTTGAGAAGTAGATCTTCTGGGATTGCATTTTCCATTGCAAATTTCATTTTTTATGTATACATATCATTAAAAACTATATTTTCATGTGCCTCAAGTGAGAAAGCAGCCTTAGGTTCAGAAACTGCAGACCACTTGTGATTTTCAGAAGTCTAAATGATCTATTGAGTGTCTAATGAAGATTTGGAATAACAAATTCTGACAAACAATTTGATCTATCTAATATGTGGAAACTCTTTCACATACCCCCCTTCCACTAATACAAAAAAACCAAGTCATAACACGCTGGGGTATCATTTTCAGTTTGCCATACATCTGGCTCTATTAACGTGTTGAGATGTCATTTTTTTTTCTTTAATTGACACTCTTGAAATCAAAAGGAAAAAGGTGGGCCTTGGCTGAACCACCAGCTGGTGAAAGGCAGCAGAGATCAGCACTTTGCACAGGTGTGATGTTATCTGCTGTAACTACTGGCAAACAGAAGGGGGAGGGATGGAGTGCCCCTGGTTCAGTGATGGGATTTCCTGCCAGGGTGTCGGCAACCATGCCCCAATCAAGGGAAGGACAGAGATAAGCAGCTCCTTTGTGTGCAGAAAGGATCTGCCATTGTCATGGGGAATTTCAGGTCACATACCATAGGGCTGTCCCTGCCTACGGCAAAACACCTGTCAAATCTCTGAATATCACTTT
>VZTT01023203.1:94300-112226 GCA_013400855.1 Buphagus erythrorhynchus
AATTGCTTTAGAATGGTTATGCCCACAAGTACTTATTTAACATGTTGGTATCCCTATTAACACACATATTACATGTATGTATTAATATATATGCCATTTTTAATTTTTACTTTCTATTTTTACTATATTTTACTTATTTAGAATCTAAAGACTTTGCATAATAGAAGCATGATCAGAATATTTAGTCAAAATACTAAACTGACTGGTACTGTTATGAACCTGTTTCATATTCTGTAAATAATATTTAATTTTTAAAANNNNTATTTAATTTTTAAAGAACAACAAGAGTCCATGATCAATGAATACTAAAGAGAGGGACTGAAATCTGATTAATTCATGGATTTGTATTTTGTCTCCTGAGGGAAGTGGTATCACACAGTACACTGCTCTGATGTGCGTTGTAGCATTCTTCAAATACCTGTTTGTGAAAATTAAGAAATTACCTGGTCCTGGACCAAAGGATGTATAAGCAGAGAAATATCACATGAGCAGAAAGAAAATGCTCTTTCTGTACACATTAATAATACCACCACTGTGGAATAAAACAATCTGCTATAAAGCTAATGTTCTTTTGTACTATGCTTTGCTCAGAAGAGTTTAAGAAAAAATTTTAAATGACAGGAAAAAGATATGAAATTTAATCTATTTGCTTATTGCAGTTAAGTTAAGATCAAGTTAAGAGTAACTTGATCATGGTCCACAGGTATGTGAATAAGAAAGAGATTTGAATACCTAGGGAGAAAAGCTCACACAAAAAAAGAAATCTTTGGTGGTTTAGTGATAAACTATCACATCTCTATTTCCTGACAAGAAGTCAGAGAACTTCTGCAACTTTGCCTGTAATCTACTAATATAGATGTGAAGCAATTCTGAAATCCTCTTCTTATCTCATGATTGCTCAAAGAAATATTAAGTTGTTAAACTAATGACATCAGGAATAATGTAAACAGGAGCATCCAAGTATAAAAATTATTTATCTCTTCAACTTAAAGCAGAGTCTCCAAAGACTGTCCTTTAATTCTTGGTTTTGTTCAAACATAAATCAGGTTTATTTCTCAGCTAAGCTAAGCTGTCATTCTTCTGGCTGAAGTGTTTCCCTATATCTTCAAAACCTGCATTTCAGGGATTCATGAGAAGCATTGGAGGCCAGGAGCAATGTTAGTATAGAAAGGCACAAGAAAATTTGTAACCTTCATCAAGGGGCATTTTCAGAAATCTGTTTGGGTCATAAAGAGCTTTTGTCTACCGTCTCTTTTGGAGCTGTGTACTCAAATAGACAACACACAGATGAAAATCTGGGTTTGTTTATTCTCCTGCAGGGTGGTGGCTGAGGAGAAATCTCCAGAGACATGCTAGCTGATTNACACCAACATCTTTCCCATGATCAACCCATTGCTCTCTTTTCTCTCTTCTTGGTACAAGAAGTCAAGCAACTTTGAAACCTATAGCTATTAATATAGCTCTACAAAATTGTTCCCAAAATGTACTAGTATAGATCCTAAACATGACATGTACTTCATTTTAGTCAGATGGATGGAAAATAAGTCCAAGCAACTAAAAAACTTACTGTAGGTTGTTTTCATTAAATGTAAATTGCACATCTCTGATGGGCAAGGTCTGGCAGAAAGGTTTTTTCTGTCATATACAAACTACTGTCTCATTGAATGTATACTTTAAGATGTTTTATGCCCAAAGTTATCCTTTATGCAGGTCTGCAGCAGTCAGTTTGTGATTATTTGTGGCCAGGATGATTTCTCTACATATTTTCTGAAAGTACAGATTATCAGCCTAGTCTCTTGTGGAAGTGCTACCTCTGCATGACACATTTTCAGTCAGATACATATGGTCTGAGTCTAATTAAACACCTGCTATCTGTACTTCTCTTAAAAGTGACTCCCTGATGTTTCTTGCTGTCTTTCACTTTCAATCATGCGAACTCAAAAGGAATTGGCTTCTCTCTCTTTCATATCATACAATTTATATTCGTATCTTGCAGAATTATTATCTGCAGAATTTATGTGATTGCTCTGAAAATTGCACCTAACTCATGAAAGCTGTAATTGATTTTAAAATGGTGACTATTGTCACTCACTGCTCTCTGATCAGGCTTGAATACAGTGAACCTTGTTTAAATTTGCTGGGCATCTCTGTAAAAGTGTTTCACTAATGGGAGGCTACGGTTATCATTTGCAAATTTTAATGGGTCTGTAACGTCCCATGATATCATATTGGATCTCCTATGGAAACTAATGAGAATTGCTTTGAGAGAATAAGAAGCTCCCTAAGAGTCTCTGCAAAGACTCATGCAGCTTGTGAAGATGGCTCTGAGTTCTATTAACACCCACAGTGCACAAATAAATACTGCTCAGATAGAGAGTTTCTGCACAAATCTGCTTTACTCTCCACCAGAGGCAGTCATTGCCTTCCATATTTCAGATCTTCAGCCTCCTTTGTCCTACTCTTGCCTCTAGCATCAGCAGCTATATACACCTGTGAGGGAGAAAAATGTATTAATCTAAGGCCACCTGAATCCTGAGTCTTGAAGAGACTTGAAGAGTTTTGCAGAAGAGCTCAAGCCAACAAAAACTAGTTCAACATAACTGTGTGATGTCTTGTAGAGAAACCTAACCAGCAGAGTGAAGTCTGCCTGTTAGGAAGCCCTGCGAAATCTTATTTTGTATCTTGTGCTTCAGGTCCCTGAACTGGGGGTGAGGGAGCAATTAAAAACCTACTGAGTGGACTCACTACTCAGCACAGCCTCGACCAAAACCTCCTGGCAAGCTTAGCTTCCCTATCAGTGCATGGCAAAATGACACCTCAGTGCTTTGGCTTTGCCCCAGGTCTAGGGTTTCTCTGGTAAATGTTATGCTGCAGTTGTTGCCTGAACTGAAAATACAGTGAGTGCTGCTCTGCTGTGGCTGGTACTTCTACTCCAGTGAGTTGCACTGATATTTCAGAGTGCAAACATGCATTGATATGCTGGTTGTTGTCTTCTTGCTGGTTGTACATTTTCTTGAGTGTTTTGGTGTTTTTTTTGTCCAGCACCTTCACAAAAAATAGCTTTTCTCATACTCCTTTCAGAGCTTGCCATGGCTTTGTTGCAGTAGCCATCCATGTGAATACTCCCCTTGCAGTGACTGTGATCCTTTGCTTGCCAGCCCTAAAAAGCTACAAACTGTTAGCTATGGGCATTCTGTGTTTGGTACAATCAAAACCCAGGTGTGTTTGTAATGGAATGGATGTATCTGGAAAATTGTCTCTCCTTTAGTGATAATTAGAGTTGCAGTGTCCAGTCTTGTGCATGAATTTGCTGCAGTAGGGCCCAAACATTATAATGTTACCTTCTCTTTCAATGTAGGTAACATGGGAGGTCACCCTGCAGAAATGTGGGGTAGTTCAGGCAGGCTGGTGATACCTGGACATTAAGAGAAGAAAAATCATTGCTTCAGTGAGAACTTTGGTTATACTGCAGATCTTTTCTCTTAAGATTATCAAATAAACCGTGAATGGACAACCAAGGTACTGTGTAAATTTGAAATAAAAAAAAAAAACAACTTATATAATACATTAATTACCAGGAACACTAATTGTTAGCAACACAAAGGACCTGGTTGCCTGGAGAACTTGCACCTTCCAAAACAAAATATTTTGACAGTTAGTCAAGCGTCTGTAAAGATTTCTATTAATATTATACATAAAATATTCTTCAAGAATCATGTAGCTATAGGAGAAACAACATTTTTTTAAAGTGGTTTTTGAATTTAAGTGTTTGCATTTGAAACTGACTTTAAAATTGTAATATGATTTCTAGCTTCTGTGAACAGACTGAAGTGAAAACAATGCTGTATCTCAGATTCCTGCTCTTCCCATGAATGAATATTACTGAAAAGTATTTCACAAGTGGTAGACTGAAATATGTGTGGGTTTTAAAGCTCTGTCCCTTTGTTAGAGCATTCTTCAGCAGCATAGACTTTGGACAGTTAACTTAGTTTCATCAGCAGTAAGATAGTTAAGTTAGTCTTGCCTGACACTGTTCAGTGATCTTAAAGAGGACTGTCGTGCTACAACAGAAATATTCCATACATCTATTGTGATTATTACAAAAATAATGTCGTCAGTATCATAATCTTAGACTCAATATTTTTGTATTTACACTTCTTTTTTTTTTTCTTTTTTCTTTTTTTGTTTTGTTTAAATGAACATTGTTTTCTGAATTAAAGCAGAATGAAAATGTTCACGTTAGATACTTAGGTCCAAAGAGATAAGTAATGAACTGTGAACTCCATTTGCTTAACCAGATTTTTAGACAGCTTTCATATCTTCCTCTCTTCGCTTGTCTTTAAAATAAGATCATTGCCTCCCATTGTCTTTATGATGGTTGGTCTTGAAAATGTGAAGGATTGCATTCAGGATAGCTGGAGAATGCTCAGTCTTGAAAAGGTTTAGGAGAGAGCAGTACTAGAACAACTTACATATGGATACATAATCTTTCTTTGGTATTCAGGTTAAGGCTGGCCAAAAAGCTTCAAATGCAGTTTATTTTTATGCAGATGCCAGTTTGATTTACAGTTTATACAAACATACCCACTGAAGACAGTGGAGATTGGCATGGAGCTCTGTATGGATCAGGGCATCACGGAATAAAAAGTAATATCTCACATGAGTTTGCCAGGTGAACACTAAAGATCTCCTAGCCTGAAAATCTGTATGCAATTTGTTGTTGCACAGTCTTTCTATTTCCAAACAAAGTACCATTTAAATGAAGGCTATGTTAAGGCATCCCTAGGCAACACGATATTGCAATTTCATGGTCTGTCACAATGTCACAATTTCCTATATGATGGTGTTTGGTTTGCAAAAGTAATACTGTATGAATGCATATTTTTTAGCAGCACAGAGGCTACTGATGCTGCAAAACTGTCTTCAGGGTGGTTTTCATTCTACTGCTGGTTCCAGGCTAGATTAGAGTTTGGAGTGTTTTGGGGCAAAGCAAAATAGCTAGCAACTATAGCAGCTCCTCCATACTGCACACACCAGTGCCTCCAAAGTAGAAATTCATATTTCTGTGGCATTAGAGAGTTCTAAACTATAATGCTCTATGGTTTTCAGGTTCACAGTATTAGCCTGATGAGACATGTGGGAGGAAAATCCTGAATACAAAGGGACCTCTGCTCACTGTTACCTGCTGTTAACTACTCCAGTGGGAAGGAGCAGCTGGGTCATAAGCACTAGCCTGGGTTTTTGAGAGCAGTCATTGCTGTGGATGCAAACACCCTTTGCAGCTCAGTACTCCAGCAAATCCAACCCTGGATCTCATCACATGCTGTTTATTAGTGCAAAGAGTTACAGTAGGTGACTTGTAGCACTTCACAGTCATCTGAGGCTGAGGCAGTGACAGGAAAACTGTGCCTCTGCAGCATTAATCTGCTTGAGCCATGAGCTCATCCTTTCTGACTCATCTGCTGAGTACTTTCCAGGTCCTACAGCAGGCACAGGAGTTGTTTTAGCAATTTGCACAGCCTCGGTTCAGTCTGCAAGCAGGTTCATCCCATGATCTGAAGGAGGAAGGTCCTCGGCAGAGCACTGCCTATAAACACATGCCACTACCCACAAGAGAGTGTGCAGTGAGCACGCCATGATAAAGCTGCAAGAAGAATAGTAACTCTCTCCCTTCTTGATTTCCAAACATTTTTCTTTCCAAACCCTTGTTATACTCTGGTGTAAAATAATTTTAAGTGCAACATTTCCCCTCACCATACTGAACAGCCATTGCTACACAAGTAACTCAAAAGTTAATTAAATTGTGCTTAATCAAAAAGTAAAACCTCATTGTCCAGGATATGTCAGTCATCTGCTTCATCTATTGTATTTATTGCTTGGAAGACTGTACTGTCTCGAAATTCCTGCTTCTGCTTCAGAATACCATGAAGAAAGGCAATATAATTCATGCAGGTATATAATATTCTGTGCTATAGGCAGATGATTACCATTATACTTTTAAATATATTTCTGTCTTTATACAGAACACAAACTCAAAATTAAGCATTATATTTATATTATGAAAATCAATGAAAATATGGTGCAAGTATGGGCTTTTACTGGCGTGAAATAATTGAAAGAGTCACACAAGACTCCTTTTGATAATATAACTTTTAAAATTCTTTACTTCATTCCATCACAGCTCTTCAACTTCATCCTCCCTCAGATAATGCTATTTGAGTAAAGGGCTGTTTTCATGAAAGATCTTGTGACAAGGAAGAGTTATATTAAAATGATATCACTAACAAAGGCAGCATAGTCCTTTCTTTTGCAAGCAATGTTTGCAGTTCAAAACCCTTGAATTGGTTATATACTTTGGGACCAGTTTGTTCCATGGCTTAAAAATCCCAGTGTTTTTCTTTCTAATATCTTAAAATAGACAGAATAGTCTAGCTTAATGATCCCTCAGAAGCTGATGATTATTCAGTTAGACTCAAAGCTATATCCTCACAAATTTCAGGGGAAAGTGGGCTGGGATGTTCACATTCAGAGAGAAGCTGGAATACCCTTCCAAGGAGTTTGCATGACCCAACAATCAACTGGGATAGTCTTGAGAAAAAAAAAACATAACTTTTCATGAAGTTGCAAATGGACCTGTAGAAGAGAAGTGCTGAAAAGCAAGAATCTCCTGGCAGCAGTAATCAGCATTCAGTCTAGGCAGAAGGAGAGTCCCTGCATAAAAAGATGCTTACTGCACACATCAATTCTGATTCATCCCACAGAAAAGTGGAGACACATTTCGACAGGTATTTTTAGGATTTGTCTTGGTTTGCAGACCTAACCACAGTCCAACCACTAGGAGTGCACTGGTTTTACTTCAGGCAGTAGGGAGAACATGACAGGTAAGATAGAGATAATGTATATTGAAAAATAAACTCTCTTATGAATCGTAGTAAGAGCAAGTAAGAGTCTTCAAATGAAAATAAACTATTTTCTGAGGAATAAATCTTATCTCTGTCTATTTTCCAGGATTTCTATCCATATCAGTGTGAACACCATATTATGAATGGTCATTGAGAACTTGTCCATCCATTTTCTTACTGTAAGTGAACTATAGGTTTAGTGATGTTCCTTATGTACAGAAATATACACACCTTCTACAGTGCCTTTTTTTTTTAGGAGATGAGAAAGTTTCACATGTATTCCAGTTCAGCAAAAATGCTGAGATTAAATAGAATTCTTCAGCTAATTTTATGGAGTCCAACGCAAAAGATGTTGAAGCTGGAAAATCTAAAGTCTTTGGACATAGAAAACTGTGTGAAGAAGCAAATGGACACTGTAGGCTCAGCCTTCATGCCAGTTTTCAACTGGTTTCAGTTTTCATGGTTTTTTAGTTGCTATGTACCCGGGTTCAAATACCAAAAAGGTGCATTGAAATAGACTAAAATCTTGCACATTGCCAGTTTACAAACAAGTAGCATGCAAGGGATTTGGCATATTTGGAAGTAATAATCAAAATCATGGCAGAAATTATGATTTCTGTGAGGTGATGTAAATGTGATTGTCAGTTTCTGAGCATTATCTTGAAAACTCTGATGAGAAAAATACCTAAAGGAAGGACAAATAATTACTTTAAGTTCTCTTAAAGTTATTCCCAAGACTTTCAGGCTGCAAAATCACCTCTGCAGAGCTATTTGGCTCCGTGTGTTGGAGCCATGACATAGACATCTGTTATATCTACAGGTGGTCCTCCCATGAATAGAACTACTTTTTTTTTTTATTCCCCAGGTTTCTTGTCTCTAAACGTTGATTATGACAATTTTTGCTTGCCCAAATTAATACTACTGTCAGAGCACAAGTGAAAGTATTTACAGAATACAAACTTCAGAAAATCATGGAGTATATTATACTTGTAGCTGCTCATTTGCCACAGTTCAGGTTCTCTCTATGTTCAAGGATTATAAGTTTAAAACAACAGATTAGCAATAGTTAAAAGGTTAATATTCCATTCCTAATGCTTTTTCCTGGGTTTTATGCAACTTTTTCAAGTTGGTAAAAATGTTTATTTATGTATGTATCTGTTCAGATAAGCCAACCAACAGCTATGTGATACTGAAAACTGGAGCCTAAGAGCAGCTCAACAGTGTTTGAGGAGGATATAGGATATCAGAGGATGCTGTATCCTACTGGCAGATCTCCTAAATCCTCCTGATGAGCCACATCAGCCTTTGCTCTATCTGTTCCAGATCCCTGTTGGAGTAGAAAGAGGCACAACAGCCCTGGGGCCACCTGGAGTGCAGCCGTGAGGTCCCACAGCAGCACACAGCACATCTGCCAGAGCTCTGCTGCTCACTTTGCAGCCTGCTGGGTGTTTGTTACCTCTTCCCAGGTAATGAGGAGAAATGTGTTTTCCCTGGTGACTTCTGCACATCCTGTGTAATATCTCTGTGTGTCTCTTCTTGCCTCCCCCTACCTGACAAGCTTCTGTCCCCTGTGGCCAGCACTGCACAAAATGAGCATGTGTAAAAAGAATTCTTGGCCTGGTCTTACAGCTTTGAGATGTGTGGGAGTACCTCTGCAGAAAATTGCAGGCAAGGCAAAACATAACCCCCTCCAATCACAGGATGGTTGAGGTTGGAAGGCACATCTGGGTATGATCTAGTTTAGTTGAGCCTGCTGCTCAACAAGGCTTTCACTAGAGCAGATTGCCTACGACCATGTCCAGATTTGGGACAGTTTTTAAAATAAAGAAATAAAGGCCAGAATAGTAATCTCCAACATCTTTAAGAATAGAAGGGGCAGTCTACCAAACCCCAGGAGTGTATTAGACCATGCTCTGCGAGGACACAGAGTATAACATAAATCAGACTCACATATTCTGAGTAGGTAACCTGTACTGACTCATAAACTCCTCTGAAAATAGGATGGTTCAGTATGCATTTTGCTCTAAAGATCTGTTTAGACAGGGAGAAAAGGCAAGCAGCTCATATTTAGAAAAAATGAGAGGAATTAAAGATCCTGTTCTCCACGAACTAATTTCAGCACAATGCAAAGACTGACTGAAATACACTAATTCTTCTGAAAGTGTAGAGGACCCCTTGCAAAGAGCCAGCATGAAGGAACTGCATTGTGTCATTTTTCTGTTTTCAGGGAAATGCAAAGAATGTCCAAGTGTTTCTGGAAATTCAAGTGATTTCTCTATCACATTGGCATAAAAATACATGCTCCTAAGCATTTGTACAAAGGCACCTGCAAAAAAGAAAAACTTGCATCCTATGAAGAAGATACTACATGATATTCTGGAGTGTATAGAATGGTTTAATTACAAACTGAAATGATTGTGTTTTAGAAAAAACACCTTTGTCCTCTTTCTTGTCATGAGACGTTGCACTGCTCTACCAAATGAAAAGACCACTTCATCCATTCTTTTCAGCATATTTCACAGATATTCCTCCCATGCCTAGTTATTTTGGGGTGGGGAGGGGCTGGTTTGGGGTGTTTGTTGGCATTATAAAATTGTAAAAATGTTGTATTTTAGTAATATTAAATGTCAGTCAGTATGTTCTTTAATTTAGGTTGTTCTTTATAAATGAAGAAACAATCTTTTTTCTGTGGAGAAGAAAGATGTTTTAAATTGCAAACATTGTGAGGCTCCAAAGAATTAATCCAGGAGATAAACCAACAAATTCTCCTGAAGACATTACTGTTACTATAGAAACATGTCTACATCCAGAACTTCACTGTGAGGTAAGAAGGGAGAATTTGTTTCATTAATCATTTTTACTCTCCTGTCACATCTTGATCGATGGGGATGACAGTAACCACAGGGCAGAAAAGCACCAAGGTAAAAGCATCTCCTGCCCTCTTCAGAAAGAGACTGAGCAACATGCAAGCTCAGAGCTGGCACTGAGGGGGCCTCTCCTTCAGCCACCAGGTTGTGTGTTAGAGAACCTAATGGCAAAAGTGTCTTAGTCATCTCCTGCTAAAAGAAATCTACAATTGTGTAGTTATAGCTTCAAGATTAAAAATATCAACCTGTAGCCCTTGCAAATCTGCAGCATGGTCATGCCCCTGCCTTCTTGCATCCTCATTCCAAAAAATATATTTTTTTAATTTGATGTTTCCTTAAGCAGACTTTTGTTAGCTGGTGGGTTGCACTGCTGCAGGAAATCACTGGGGCAAGTACTGTGGCATGAATTTTTGAATTGAATGGACAATATTATTACTCAAGTTTTATCTAATATAGGAACACAGACAAAGATGTAACAAAATCCTATTCTTTAGAGAGTATGGATGCTTTCCTCTGCCATTCCACTACTGCTCTCTTTTGGATTTTAATAACATTGTACATATGCTTCCACCTTCCCTGTTGTCATTTTTTCAAGAGCCATTGAAGGCCATCCTCTACGTAGGCAAAATGCCCCCAGGAGCAAGAGCTGGGCTGTTATTTCCCTTAGATACCATTTCAGTGATTTAGTTCCAAAACAATAGGTTGTTGGCCAAACAGAACATAGAAAGGCAGGACGTGCCTGGGGTGGCATGGAGATTTCCAGTGGTTTTACTTCTGTCTCTCTATGGCAGTTCTCAGATGAACATGCCAAGACAAACATCGATAGAGTTGGTACCCATGGCATTCCTTACCGGAAGCAAAAGCTGCCTTGCTGAGATGACAGCCATGCTCTCTGGCCTCTACTTTCACTTGGCTGCAGTTTGTTGAGGTTAGAAGTCAGGAAGGAGCTAAGACACCAAAAGCATGCTCGTTGAACTTTCCATTAAATTTCTCATGCTCCCCACAAAGTACCACAGAAAATCTCATGTGAAGGTAGGAAAGGACCTTTATGTACAGATCCTTGGGACTAAGTTAGAAAGGAGAAGGCACTTGCAATGGCCATTTCTGATCCAGGGATCTCCCAGATTTTCCAAGTAGCCAGGCCAACATCCATATATTCATGGCTTCATTTTGAAGACAGACACGCAGCAGCAGGTGTTGAGGAAGAGCTCTGCACCGCACTCCACCCAGTGTGGCCCCACCTGACGCTGCAGGAGGCCAGGGCTCCCCACGGACCTGCTCAGCTGAGGCACATCACCACCCCACTGTCACCTGTACCATGAAAGGCAGCACACTGCTCCAAAGGGAGGCTCCTCTCCACACATCATGAAGAAGGTAAAATTATGTAAAATCATGCAAAAACTGACACAGTTTCAACCATAGTTAAACTTTCTTGAAAAGCTCTTTACAGGATTTAATAAAGATTAAAGCAGTAGACTGCTTGAAAAACTATTGTCACAACTACAGAAATTAATACAGAGTGCCTTCTCTACAGAGATATTTCAAGAATATCAATTTAAAATGCAATTGGAAGAATGACTTAAGTTCCCTATGGATATTCAGAGAACTTTCTAAGGAGATCTGCCATGGAGAAAACCCATTAACTTTTATATCAGACTCTCTAGGAATCTCCCATAAATTGATTAGCATTCAAACCAGAAAGTATGTGACTTTTTTTCCTCTGAGGAGTTTATTTCTAGCCCTCCCCTGCCTCTTAGTCCTAAAATGCCTTTAGAAACTTATGATCCTTTCTAAAATGATACTAAAAATTGGGTTTCTGCCAAAGTCATAATTAATAGTCAAGCAACCAGACTCACATACTTGACTCACTTTTTTGTGTTTAATAAATATATATTCTGATATGTATAATTTTATTGATGACATAGAGGTATCATGATTTTTATATCAGGAGAAAAAAAAGAAAAGAAAGTACTACCAAG
Organism: Buphagus erythrorhynchus; assembly: GCA_013400855.1. Lineage (NCBI taxonomy): Eukaryota > Metazoa > Chordata > Aves > Passeriformes > Sturnidae > Buphagus > Buphagus erythrorhynchus. The sequence goes on from VZTT01023203.1 coordinate 106,049, forward strand.
TTATAACCTCTGAAATAATGAAGATAAAAAACAAAAAGAGGAATACATTAATTTACTTCATGGGTGGTTTCCTGAAAGCTAAATTTCATGCAAAGCTAAAACATGAGCTTTCTCATTTGAAATTTTTTGTAGTTCTGGATGACATAGATAATTACTACAGGGGTTTGTTTTCTTTTTCCATGCAGACAGCTATGTATTAGAATCAATATTCTTAGGCTCACTATTGACAAAATAAATGAACTATATTTTAAATTCTTTCCCTGTGAGAAATTTGCTTCAGCCCTTTAATTACTTCAAAAAATTCCTTGCACTCATTTGATCATTTTATTTTGCAACACTATGAAAAAAATGGAGCAGGTAAGCACAATGCTCTATTGCAATATCAGCCTCACCAGCCCACAGAGTTCCCCTGCCTTCTGCACCCTTTACCCTTAGACATCAGATCAGCCCACTTTCCAATACAATTACTTTAATACCTCATAACCCATGCAGAGGTACAAACACCCTCTTCTTTCCCCTGCAGTGTCCTGGAAAGAGTTAAAAGGAGCCTGCTTCTTCCTCTTGTCCAAATTGCCTGTTAGGCAGGACTGCTCCAGAAGGAAGCTCCTCAAGACAGTCCTGGAAAGCATAAAAAATGAGAAAGGTTCATAAGAGAACCCTTTGCAGGCTCACATGGGAAGGGTGAGGGATCTTATTTTAAACAAAACTCCCCATGTCCCTCATACCAAAACGAAGGAGGCCCAGAGTCCATCTGCTGGTATGAAACTCCCACTCGCTCTTGCTCTAGTATCAGTGGTGCTAATTTGTAGTCTTTTATATGGGGATAGGTATCTGTGGGGTAATTATCTGTGCCCCAGGCATCCTGGGTGAGAGGGAGCCCTAAAAGCCCTTACCTGGGGTTTCTGCAGGTGGCTGTGGGCAGAGGGAGATGCCCGTGCTTGTGCTGAGTAGCACAGCAGGTGAAGGAGGAGGTGCAGTGTGACCTCAGCTGGGAGATGTCAGCTCTGTGTCCTCTCTTCAGAAGCTGTGTAATTGGCAGAACTGTGCTTCAGGAAGCTGCCAGTTGCTGACAACTGGTGAGCATAGAATGAGTCATTACTGGTGTGGGTCCTTCAGCCTGCCCCTGCATGCAATTTCTTCCTCTGGTTTGATCTAGTAGTCCACAACAACTCCCTGCTTCCTCTCTTCCCAAAACTTGGCAATTGGCACATTTGGTTCAATGTGTGGGGAGCTGTGGTTGACTTTAGCTGTTTTGCCTACATATAATGTACAAAATAAACTTTGCTTCTTGGGGTTTTGGATATCAGGAACACACTGGTGAGAGGTTGGATGGGAAAATAAATGACTCACAGCAATTATCAGTTGAAACTAATACTTTATTATGAATCCCTGTTTCCTACAAAATCTTATTATTGCAAGGTTCCTACACTAATTGGAATCACAACTTGAAAGTATCAATTTTTAAAATAATCAGAACAAGCGATTTCTCAAGCTGCCTTTTAAGTAAATATTATATTACTTGTTTTATAGTTTCGGGTTTTTTTAATAACGAAGTTTGAGGTTTTTAAAAATATCATTAAGTGCAATCCTGCTTTCACCAGGGAGATTGTGTTTTGTCAGAAAGACAATTGTTCTTCTGGAAGTGTCAGGCTGTGAAATTTGTAGGAAGTGTTTGCATGGATCCCTGAGACCTAAACTCATCTGCAGTGTTACAGCTTATGCTGTGTAAAACATTATGGTTTGCTTTTTTCTTTTGTCCTTCATAAAGCTCTAATAATGGTCCTGGTTACAAATAATTGATTTTCATGATGAAGCAAATTGTATTAAGATAACTGACATCTTTCTTACTTCTGTACACTTTCCACCTAATATTTTTTGGCCATTGTGTGAATAGATTTATGCAAAATACATTCCCATAGGCTTGCTTGAAGACTGCCAACCACTCATCCAAAGTTTGTTTGGACTCCACCATTTTATGTCAGTCATACCAGAAATAAAAAGGAGATGTGTTTGCCACTGAAGAACACACCTATATGTTCACACAGAACAAGAGAAGACAATAGGCCAAAAATTGTGAGGGAACTGGAAAGGGAAGAAGTAAGTTTTACCTGACTGGACTGTGTAAGACACAGAGATTCAGGACCCTGTTGTAGTGGTTACACCTCCACTGCACAGCAGGCAGCAATGAAAATGAGGTTTTGAAATAGTGTGAATAAAAGAATTGGTCTCACAAGGTTTGAGGGAGGCAACTGCATATACTCGGGCATCAAGGAATAAATACTCTTGCCTGAGTATGTTTTACTTCTGTTAAACTTTTGATAATTTGTCTTTTTTAACAGCCTGTCAGACCACAGGCAGCACGTTTGTCTTTTGAAATTTAGTCTAGAGGTGGCTAGACTTTCTTGGCCTTATGTTGCACAGTCCATAGACCCAAAACGCCTGCAGATGAAGGTTTGGTGCATGGAGTACATTGGTCAGTGTCTGATCATCTGGGCAAAATGAAGTCAAAGCCATCCTTGGAACTACATCCAACTGATTCCATGGAGAAGGGGCTTTTTTCTGCCTCCCCAACCACCCACTCCACCTTCCACACATTTAATGAGGTGCATGCAAAACATTATTTATCAGAGGTGCACAACTCTGTTAGAAGCTATTGCCAGCATAGGTAAATTAGTACGTGCTCCCTCTCCTACCCAAAGAGGCAATAAGGAGCTGCAGAACAGGGTACATAGTAGAGATTTGTATTATGATTTGCCTTCGATGTTTGTGTCAAATATTTCAGCATTGGTTTTAAGCTTTACTTAATTCCCTAAATGTGTTAACAACTAACAACAACAACCATCAAGGTTTTTTTCTAATGCAACTTATTAAATGCACCGTATAAAATACAGTAAGGATGGAATTACACAGGTATGCGATTATGCTTGCAAAAATGTATTGCAATGAACTTTTAAATTTATAGGCAGGAAATGAAGTTCTGTAATTATGCAACAACATAAAATCAGAGCAATGAAACTGGAATCTAGTTTTTCTTTTTCTTGGTCTACTGTCAGCAGACATGACCTTAGCCCATTCTCCCTTCCATGTAGCTCAAAAGAGATTCCTGGTGAGAATCCAGTGTGAAATGGGTAATTTAGTGACTTGAGAAGAGTGTATCATTGCCGAGAGCATGCAGGGGTATATTACTCCAATGCTGGTGAGCAACAGGGTAATGCCCCACAGTTTCTCAGCTCCTTCACTCAAACATAAACTCTTTTAGAATATAACACATATTTTAATCACAGTAAATCACCTCTCAACACAGAACAATTAAACCTGGTTTTGGAATAGCCCCTGTTTTGAGGCTCAAACATGCCATAAGATATACCTGTGAGAGGGAAAAGTACAAGCTCCACAACCCTCCCTGTCTCACACAGAACAAGACTTCAAATTGTAAGTCACAGAGGATGAACATGTTAAACCTTTGATGATGCTTAATTGTAAAAGTATGGTTTACAAAATACAGTACTGATACCAAGGTGACATGATAATGCCAGTTTCATATAATACTTTTTATAAAATATTTGACAGAAAGGCTACAAGAAAATCAAATGGATACTTTCTGAATAAAGGATTCATTCTTATTTTGGAAAAAAACACATTGAATAAGTATTGCACCTACAGTATAATGAGCTCTTCTTAACAGTGATACTCTCTGAAGGAAACTTTAAATGAAAGGATTATAATTAGCTCTATGTTTCCACAAATAGAGTCTGGACCTGCTGCATCTGTATGAATGCTTACTACTGAAGTGTATGATCCTCAAAATAGGAAGAGCTGTGTCTGAATACTCTCATTAGGAATTCTGCTTCAGCTGAAGTAATCTGTGGTTACTTTAGTGATCATCTAACTGCAGAGACTGGAAGATGGAAGGAAACAAATGGAATAAGGTCTTTGCTGATAAGGGTTGAGACAGGCTGGAGCTTCAGTCTGAAAAGGGCTGCTGAAGGACAGGCTGAGCTGCCAGAGGAGCTATTCCTTGAAAAACTTGCTTCTGTGCTATGGCTGGGGATTTTATGCCAAAGATCAGTTAGGCATATGCTGAGAAATATGGATAATGAATCTAGGACTGGGATTTCTCATGGAAAGTAGAGAAGTCCTTTTTAATTTCTAGGAAAACCACAACACTCAGGTCTTCATTTTAAAGTAGCCCTTATTAAGATACTTTTAGTGACCTCCTCCCTCAGAAGCTGATGCACTTCAGGCACACTTCCAACTCTACAGAAGATGTTTTATGTGATCACTGAATAGTAATTGACTTTTGTACAGAACTGCAAAACTTAAACACATTGTGGATCAATGCTGATTCCTACTTTCAGTTACATAATTCTTACATGAAATTTCTTTGTGCTTGTGTAATTGTCTTCAGTACTGTGAGAATAGAGAGTATTTGCAATCCAAGCAGTTAATCTTGATTAAGCTGGAAGGGGCAGCCACTTATCCCATACATAATGCATTAACTGAGTTATAAAAGCTTTTGAATCAGTGATCTCTAGCAGGTACATTCTGTGTTAGGCTGCTGTTATGGTATGCTGCTGTGTAATGGTTTACTTGACTTAATAGAAGGAGTATATTATAACAATTTTTTGAATGTCTTAACAAGAAATAGAAATACTCTGTTTTTTTCTCTTCATGATCATAGGACCTATCACAAGTTGCTACTGGATTACAAATATTCATTGTGTTAACAAGAAGTAGGATATGTATCTTTGTAATACAGAATACTGAACACTGAAGTATAGATTTTTAATGTGGGCAAATAGATATTGGATAATCTCTGTTAGCAAAGACAAACCTTCCAGGTGTTTCAAACTGTATTGCATAGGAGATTAGAGTACAGGTCTCTTGCTTACTCTGAAGTTCTTGTTTCGTCTTTGCCTGAGAGCATTGATATTCATAGAGGAAAAGTGGGACTGAGGAAATTATGTATATCTCACCAACATTGTCAGGTGATTGTTTGAGTTTTTACTACTATACAAAGTGAAAAGTAGGACTAACATAAAGCTGGTAATAATGGCTGCTCTGGCACGTGATCTATGTGCTCAGCAGGTTTCTATTATCACTGTTGAGGGATCCATTTGAGTCCATCCTCATTTTATTTCAATTGTTTGGGTAATCTGCATTTGATCTTCAGTTTGGTTGGAAAATAAGCATTGTTGCTTCATCTTATAGACTGCAGTATAAACTCAAGATTTCTGCAATAGTTAATGCTGATCTGATGGAACTGCAAAATTAAGAGATTTGTCTTGTGGAGCTGTGAAAGCCATAAATAAAGCTCAGTAAAGGGAACCCCTATTAACATCTTAGTGTATTTTCCTGTGCACACTGGTTTTTCAGATTGCCCTCTCTTCCCGTGCTTCAAGAAAAGCAGGAGGTGAAATCTCCCATCTCCTTGATATTGATTTAATAGTTCTTTATTTTTCTTGCTCCTGAAGACAGATAATCTACAGGAAATTATTCTGAAAACACTGAATCCTGTTGAATAAGTTGGAGATGAATCATCTTCTCAATGATCTCAGAGAAGATGCCTGACTTCAAATCACAGCAAAGCTATCTGTCTGGCACTGGGAATGCTTACAGGGGGCAGCAACACCTTCAACCAGCTTGGGACTCCAGATAGCATTACAACTGTGATGATGAAGTACCGAGCTCTTCCCTACATCCTTCCCTGAATGGAAATAAATGGCTACTGCTGAATACAATAGCTCATCCTCTAAATTATTCCTAGATAGGCAGTAGTAGATGTACGCACAAAAAGGAGCTGACTTTATACTTTCTGAATATCCTATCTTGGGAAAAGGTGTATTAGATATCTACAAATACATTATTTCTAAAAGATTTGGCTAAATTACCCCATGTTCTTACTGATCAAACTTTTCCAAAGAATAAAGACCTAAACAAACACAACAATTAATATTTGCATGACTACAGCACCTGCCCAAATTCTTCTCCATATTTTTAGATCTCCTATTTCATATGAAGAGTAGACAAACACTTTCATACTAGAATACAGTTTGATTCTACTGTACTCCAAAAGGGCTTTTTGATTAAAATTAACAATTGAGCTTCTAAGAATAGGTAAAACAAAGTTCTGGTTTGTTGGTTTGGGGTTTTCTAATTAAAAAAAAACAATTAGGTG
>VZTT01023203.1:128035-138043 GCA_013400855.1 Buphagus erythrorhynchus
GGCGGGCGGGCCGGGGCGACGGGGACACCCCACACCGCCCAACCTCACCTCACCTCACCCTGCCCGGCGGCGCCGCCCGCTCCCGGGGGTCGCTCCGGTGGAGGGCGGCGAGGAAAGTTGTGGGCGCAGCGGCCCCGGGCCGGCTCCCCTGCCGGTGGGGGTCCCGCCGCCCGCCGCCAACTTCGCCCGGAGCCGGCGGAGGGCGGCGGCGCTGGCAGCGCGGCCCTGGGCTGACGCTCCTCTCCCGACCCGCAGCGGCATGCGGCGCTCCCCCGATGTCAGCCCCCGGCGGCTGTCCGACATCAGCCCGCAGCTGCGGCAGCTCAAGTACCTGGTGGTGGACGAGGCCATAAAAGAGGACTTGAAGTGGTCCCGCTCTGTGGAAGACCTCACCAGCGCGTCCGTGGGGCTCACCTCCATCGAGGAGCGCATCCTGCGCATCACCGGCTACTACGGCTACCAGCCCTGGGCCGCCAGCTACAAACGTGAGTCCCTGGCACGGACGGGCGTGGGGGGGTGCCAGGGAGCGGGCGCAGCCCGGAACCGGCTGGGGGATGTCGGTTCGAGGGGTCGATCGCTTTACCAAACCTCGGTGCGTGGAAGGAAGTGCTCTCACTCTCGACGAGGAATTCAGTGCTCGTGTTGCCTTAGTCCTTTGGCAGTGGCTGGTTCACGAGAGCGTGGTGCTAAGAATGATGACAGCTAAATTCTGCTAAGAAAATAGGTCAAATATTTTTCTTCATGCTGCAGGCACGCTTAGCGACGGTGATTGCCGTGGCTTGACAGCTGTGTAAAAGCCCCTGCACGCTCATGCACATACCATTTCCACAAGTAACACTTTATCAGTGTGTGTTTCCGTTGTTTTAGGAGTCTGTCAAATTTTCACAGCACTTGAGCTGAATGATCTGTCTTTTCCTATGTCGAGTGGAACTGTTTCTTCCGTATGCATACGCTTGAGAAAGAAACTTCAAATGATAACGATATGAAGAGGGGTGTAGCTGTATTCCTTCACATACATGATTTACAAAGAAAGCATTACCTCTGGTCTTTGTAATATATCAACTAGTATTTTTGTGTGTAATGCCCTATTGCTTGTCCATCTTTCATCATGTGTATGTCAATTGTATGCATTAAAAAGTTCTAGAGTAGTTTTCCAATTAATTGAAGTCGTAACACTATTTTGGTTGTCTTAAGGTCGTTTGTAACATAGCAGGGGTTTTTTTTGATAAAAGGATTCGACTGAAACAGAAGTCATTGCTTTGCTAGAAACACTGGCTCTGATATAGTGGTTGTTTTCATATTGTACTTTCCTAAGTATTAAGTGCAAATGTTCTGAAATATTTACTACTGGATTATCTATTTGGCAGTGTGCTTAATAATGGAATAGAATGAAACAAGAATGCATGGCACACAGTACTAGTTCAGTTTTTCTCCGAGGGAGAGCTGCTCCTGATTGCCTGAAAATAGGACTTTACTATTAAATATTCTAATACTCTTCTGTGAGAGCCTTTTAAATTTTTTTTCTTTGATTGCAATTATGACAGAAATATCAGATATTTGCTACTTTGCTTACTAGGAGTATGATATTTCTATAAGAGTAATTCCAGTGCCTGGATCGGGGCTGTTCTTGAGAGTAAAGCTTATTCAGGCCAGTTTTAAGGATCAGATCATATGTGGATGCCAGACTGAGTTAGATGTTAATGGTTCTATCTGACAGAGTGACTAATAGTCTAGCTGAAGTCACACTGAGCTGCTATGGCTGAACCTTCTGAAATAATAAAAGTCATGCTGGCTCCTCAATTATAACCTATTTGTTGAAATTTATAACTCTGTCTGAAAAAGTTAATAGCAAGCCTAAGCCTGCTATTCTAGTTACATTTTCTCTCCTAATTTGATCTGAATAACAAAATTACATACTTGAGTTATAATGGTGGGGAATAAATATACAAAGTGTCTGAGTTTCATAAATGTGTGTCTAAAAATAATAGGTTATGTGAATTTGTTGCCAATTTAAACCTGAGTTACTGGGAACACATAGAAGGACATGTAGAAAAGATATATCTCCACAGCGTGGTTTAAGGAGAGCCATGTTGATCTGCATCAGCTGAATAGCTGACTGAATAGGGTGTATCATCCAAAGCGGGAAGACAACTTTGTCACAGCCACTTTGAAACATCTTTCAATACTCCTTCAAGTTGGGCTGATGTCTAATTTTGGGATATGGACTTTCCTTGTGACTTTGCAGTTAGAAAATTTATTTGGCTCAAGTACTGCAAACAAATGACTTTTTAAAGCTCAAATTGCAACCTGGTTATTTTTTGTCATCTTATTTTGCATCCTTGTAGACATTTGGATTGTAATTATGATTTTAATTATGGACTCCATTAATAATGAACCTGCTGTGCAGAAAGTAAGTCCATAATATGGCCTGATCTAGATTTATTTAGTCTATGTCTCTTGGTGATATTCTTTTTATTGTAACTAAATTGCCTATAAGGACAGATCTACGTCTTTTGCACTGGAGTGTATTCCTTTTGCATACTATTTAGACTGTTTATATGTATATATAGGTGTATGTATGGATATATAAAATTGTTTGAGAGATTCAGAAAGCTTTTGCTTGTTTGGTTATTTTGTTTTAGCAAAACTCCATTAGGGAAACTACCACTAATAACCTGAGATAATGTTACCATGACCCCTAAACTTGCTTGGAGAACAATTTGAAACATACCGGAATGCCACAAGGTTATGTAGCACCTCCAGTATTTAATAGTCTTATAAATTAGTTGGAAACAGGGGAGGAAGAAGTGAAAATATGCTAAAGACACAAACTGGTCTGGATTGGACAGAATGAGAAAGGACTCGTAAGATTTCCCTAGGGAGTCCTGTCCCAGCCAGGTGACTTGCTGAAATGTCAAAAAATGTCATTCAGTTATCACAAAGAGAAGCCTCGCATTTCCTGAAAATGCTAAAATTACCTGCCAACTTTCACATTACATTGGCTGGTGATTTTAGGACTGTACACAGCTCAGGGAAGACCTCTGCTGTTTGACTGCACTTGCAAACCAGATTTTAGGAACTGGAATAATGTAATATAGTTCCTGTGTGTTAGGATGCCTTCAGCAAATTTAGTGAAATACTGTAATTATGATTATCTGCTCCCAAAAAATATTACAGGAGGCTCTGAGATGAGCAAGGAGAAAGAGTACAGGCAATCTGTCAAGAATCTCAAGAGCTTTTGCTGTTTACCTTAAAGAGGTTGAAACAAAAGTATTGGAAAGTACTGGCACATGTTGCTTAGGTAGGTAGAGAGTTTTTCTTCTTACTGTGTCATAAGAGAAAAAAGTTAAACAAAGAAGCTGGAAAGCCATCAATTAAAGACTGATAGAAAAAGAAATAATATTGAAGAAAACATGTAATTTATTCTTGAGATGAAGATTTCAAGGGATTGTAATAGCAGTGACAAGATCTAGACCTGTGATAAAATGGGAAACATATTGGAGAGAATATTAAACTTCATTATCCAGAATTGGAATTAGCCCCTTCTCAGGCTGTGAGGAGACTTTTCCTGAGGGTTTCTTGTGCTTCTCTCCCATAGCATCTGCCAACCTTTAGAAAGAGAATAGGAGTGTTCTGTGATCTAATCTGGTAGTTATTTTTCTGAATTCTCTGATTTCCAGGGTAACTAATTATGTGGTTAACTGCTCTCCAGTCTAAATCAAATATTCATATGTGTCCCGTGGGGAATATTTTGCAGAATGTGATTTGATTTTTCAAATATCAAGGCAGAGGGGAAGAAACAGATAAGATGCAGTCAGATTGTAGAATCATACTCTTACGCAGCTACAAATGTAACAGAGCTCGATATCTGTGAAATTCTCATTATCAGCAAGAGGTATGTCGTCTTTTTTTTTTTTTTTCTCTATTAGTTAGAACATAGGGATCAAGGACTTTAATAAAAAAAGCCCCCAAAACAATGCCATGAGATTTGCAGATCCCATTGATAGTCTTCTTGCTATATGGAGATGAAGCTCTTTTTAAAGCTGTATTAGCACTGCTGTTCTCTTCCATGAATGTTATGTGAATGCTCATGATTTCAGCCTCTGGAAGCCTAGGATTTCAGTTGAAGAGCAGAGGCAAGTTTGGAGGTGAACAGCCATATTTTAAGTTTCCATTTCACAGCATTGTCAGTTGGAATTAGTTTTCTAAATATTTTTTGAAGTGTGGTTCCCTCGGAGCTTTTCTACACTTGAGAAATAGAGGTGTCACAAAACTCTTGGACTGTCCTTGTGGTCAGTATTGTCTATTTTAATGATTGTAGCAATTGGCAGGGTGCTCATTTCCACAGGAAATGTTCACAGCTATCACCTTAGCCAAACATTCATTTTTCTCTAACTAGGTCTGTTTTCTGGTGATTCAATATCATAGCGTGTCATTATGTGATTAGTATTTTAAATACATTCACGTGGGCTTGAGCCAGCTATCCCTGTTTTGCAATCTTCTTCCTACAGATCACCTGCTTCTACTCCTTGTTTAAGATTAGGGTCTTTCTTTTAAAGCAGGAACTTTCATATATCCTTAGCATGTGTTCATAAATACAGACTTGTTATGGACAAATCAGGATTTTATGGGCCTTGGCCTCCCTCTTTTATTCACTTATATTCTTTATGTGCTTACAGATGTTTGCCTGCCTGCAGAAAGAAAATTAAGATAATGGTATGTAGTTTTAACTCCTCTTAGTTCTGTTTATTAGGAATTGATCACTGTCTGTGGATCATGGCTCGTGAGCATTCATTTCTCTGAGACTTCAATCTTGTGAATAATTCCATGTTGTCTCAGTGATAAGTTTTAAGAGACGTGATGTTCAGGTGAAAGGGGAAGATTGTGTCCACTAAATGAAGTTCTCTGGCTTTGCTTCTCCCTGCTACTTTAAATATAAATTTTCATATTTTAATGTTTCTTCATAGTTATTTCAGCAACAACAAAATAAACTATATAACTTTAATGCACAAAATTTCAATATAGTACTCATCCAGTGTGTAGCACATTAGGTTTTGACCTGAATGTGAAATTCGAGTGCTGTCACCAATATCAGTAACATACTGGGACACATTGGCTGAATAGCCTGAAGATTGCTCAAAAAGCATAATTGTCTGAGTATGACAATCATAGAATTATACCATAGAATGATTTGGGTAAGAAGGGACCTTAAAAGTCTTCTAGTTTAAACCCCCCTTGCCATAGGCAGGGACACATTCACTGGACCACCTGGCTCAAATCCTCATCCAGGTTGGCCTTGAACACTTCCAGAGACTCCTAACTCCTCTGGGCAGACTGTTCCCAGTTATAGACTTTGATAGCCTTTCAAGGTAAGAGTTTAGTGCTGGTTTTAGCTAATTAAATGTATGAGCATTGCACTCTTATAAATATTAGAGTATCAGTTATACAGCTAAAGACCAGTGTTTCCAGCTGATCCCCAGTGTTCCTCCTTGTGATTTTCTTTCCATGTGCCACTGAATGCTGAAATTTTACAGTTGCTAAGAGCAAATCCAGTGAGGATATGAATCAAGAGAAATTTGTGCAAATATGATTTTCAAGTATTTGCATCTGAGGGAGAATTTAACTTACTTTTTGAGGTGATGTACTCCAGAAGTTCAAAGACATAAGTTGAAGACTATAATATTCTCTGGGGAAAGCCATTTTCAGGCCAACTGTAAGCAATTAATTTTAACTGATTGCTTGCTTTTCAATGCATAAATACTGGCTGTAGTAAGTTTATAACTAATGCAAGACTTTGTACTATCATTCATATTGCTGTTTCTGAGATCAAATTATTATGTGAGAATCTTGCTTTTCAGGTGAAAACATGGAGTAACCTCTACGTGTCTTGCTTGGTGCAGCTATCCAAGTTTCTCTTCCCAGGGTCAATCTATAGGTCAACAGCCCTTCTACAACACCCAATCTGTACATCAGCACTGAAGCTTAGAAGATGAATAAAAATATGTGCTTTATATATTTTATTTTTGTATTTTCTTTTTTATCTCTTTTTTTTTTTCTAGTTTGATAAAGGCTTGTGGTGTCTGAGGCCTGATTATTTTTTTTTAATCAATGCTCTTCAACTCTTCATTGTCAGTACTAACATCAGTAATTTTTATGCTACCAAGAAAACCTGAGAAAACACGGGAACACCTACAGGCGAAAGAAAGCAATGGTGATGAATTGCATTGTAGATTTAGAAGTACTGTACCATTGTCGTTTCAGATGTCAGTTGCAGTTATCTGCTGCAGGCTAAACCTACATGTGGTGATACATGAACCAGGGATATTCCTGACTTATGTCACATGACAGCTCACACAAAAACTTCTTAGGCAGTTTCCTCATTACGTAGTAGTCACTGTGACTCAGAAGAGCTATTCCAGAAACAGTCTCTGTAAGTATTTCAGAGACCTAATCACAAGTCTGCATCCTAGATACTACAGGATATGTTTCCATTTTGAAAGAGAACCCATTGGCTCTCTGGGTGGTCTTGCAACTGAGAATGAGCACAATCTGGCCACCTGAGGCAGGCCAGAGCAGTACAGGTGCTGAATACTGAGCAGCTGCAAAGATACCAGGTGAATATTTAAAGAAAAAGCCTTACAGAATAGACTTTTTCAAGACAATTCCAATAGAGAAGAAACATGGGCATTCTTATGCTTTTGAAAATTGACTGCTTTGGCCAGTACTAAGTAGAAAACTGGTTCCTGTTACAATATAGAGCTTAATTAATCACAAACTTTGTTTTAAATTTCTTACTGCCAGCCAAGCAAATTCTCATTTAAACCGGTTTGCTAAACTGTAAGAGTTTGATGGAGAGATGGAGGCTTTAGATGGCTTTTAAAATATTGTTTATTGTATAGATGAGGTTAGCAGTTGTGGGTCGTGGGTGAGCCTATAGCTGTTGGCTGTAGTCAAGCTGTGTGTCCTGAAGCCCATTTTTAATTTTGGTTACAATGCATTATATACTTTTTATTACCGAGCATTTAATATATGACTACTAATCAGCATTATACACAATACTTTTTACATTTATATACAACTTATCTAAACTGTTAAAATTACTATATTATGTTAGTGACTAGCTAATTATTGGAGTTAGTAGTTACATGTTAAATTTTGGGACTTGTTTTGNAGTAAGACTGGCTCAGCAACTCTTTTCTTCTATATCAAAACTTGTTTTCATTCCTATAGAATCTTTTGTATATCTGCAAAACTCCTCCATTAAATTCTCGTCCTTCCCAGCTCAAAACGTTTTTGATTGTTTAATAAATATTTAGTAAATTATAAATGTTTAGTGAATATTTAGTAACTTGTTTACTTAACAGTTTTAATTGTGTAGAATTAAGTAACCACCACTTTTAACTAGGCAGATGAATAAATATTTTGTTTTGTATCTAGTTTTCATAGTGAAGAAACTAAAAATTACTGCCTGCAAAATGGGCCATCTTTTTTTGTTTGTTTGCTGTTTAAATAAATTAATTCACTGCTTTCAGCTTTTTTCTGTGCAGCTTTAATTACATGTCATCTTCAGCCATTTATGCAAAACAGTTCATGGGACAGCAATTAAGAGTCTGTTGATTTCCAGCATTCATTTTATACCCTTAATAAATGTTATCATTGAATGCTGCTGTGTTAGAATACACCACTGAAGTCTCTCTCCACTGTGAAAGCCTACTGCTAAACCTAGCTGTACATCTTTGCAATGTCAGGACCCACATTAACAGTTTTGAAGAGTGTTACCTGGCATTTGAGAACCCTTCCATTGGAAAACTGCATTTTTTTAAATAGAAATGTGAATATATTCACCAATCAATAATAATGGATTTTTGCTAAAACCACATACTACTCTGAATTGATACGTTATTGAATTATGAGAGAATAAGTTAATTTTGAAAAAATAATTTGGAAACTATCAAGAATTATGAACGACTACCTATTTTTGGAACTATTTTTGTTGCAGACCCTACCTCAGGGTAAATTTCTGTAATGATTCTGGAGTGCACTATGTGATAGATATTTGCAACTTTAAATAATGATTTCTTTAATAGAAACAATTAATTTCACAAGATAATAGTACTGAAATCAGACTACAAATCCTGTGTTGTCCTACCATGATATCAGATAATGTTGTGTTACTAGAGTAACTTCAGTAACACTAGAGTGTTACTGAAACGCAAAGCCACAAAAAGACAAGGACCAGCAATGCTCATTGGCTTAATAGCTAATTTTACTAGATTCTAGCTCATGTCAGGGCTGCCTTCTAGGTGAGTTTTCATGCCATAATTTCTCTTCCATATAATGAGATTTTTGTGTTTCATATTCCTTGTGTAAATTGCTGATAATTTCTGCCATTTACTTTAGATAAAATTAGCCTCAAGTGAAAGAGAGAGATGGCAACCAGGTATAGTGGCAGCTATTCCCTGCCAATGGCAGGGAGTTGGAATCACGTGATCCTTAAGATCCCTTCCAACCCACATTGTTCTATGATTCTATAGAAAAGTTATATAAAGGCCACCTTGGTCCTTTGGCAAGCGCCATCCTTTGGAACATGAGAGTGTAGTTCTGTCCCTCTTGCTGTTTTGGAGGCTGAAGCCATAGACTTTCTGCTGTTGCTTGTGAATGATGACTACTCTGAGAACAGTAATAAAATGAGCACTTATGTTCATAGAAAATTATCTGCAGATCATGGTTCCTACCTAGGCAATAGCTTGCCTTCATGTGGTACATCTTACTGTAGAAACCATTTCCAAGTATTTATGATCCTCTGTTTGTCTTTGCTAGACACATGTTCTTTCATCCCTCAGCATATCCTTGGAAGAAAAAAAGATGCTGTGATTTTGTGGAAGACCATAGAGAAATATTTTCTTTATGAACCGCTACGTGAAGTATTCCTTAGACAGAAGGGATGCAGCAGAGATATCCCTGGTTTCACTTTCCTCATAATTTGAGAGGCTTGTTCTCCACTCAGTCATCTCCCCGTATAAAAAGGTGCATCTGAGTGGTTCCAGACACTTCTATTTTTCTCTGGAACTTGAGGGCCTAATAAGGTTCATTTTTTTCACCAAATGTGCCTTATTTTCTTTCCTGTCATTTTGTTTCCATTAGTGTATCTGGCCAATATAGGAGTTGTGTTGTCTTCTGAGAAAAGCTCTTTCAGCAGTGCTAAAATTTAGAAATATATAACAATACATAAACATATAAATATAACANAGGCCTTAATCTTGCAATTAAATTTTATTTTTGCTTTGCTGTTACTGGCCTCTGTCAAATAATTCATGAAAATTGCCTTTTATGTCTAAAGGAAGCAGCCAGATTTTCATTTTTGAACACTGGTGCAGAGTCCTATAGATCCCATTGCAATATAAATATTGTGGCAGAGCTGATCCAATAGTGACAACCCAAAGGGGTTTTTTCCTTGACTCTTGCATCAGAAATACCACAAATTTGGTGTTTTTCCTTGCTATCTCTTCACACCAGCTGAAGTACTAAGGTAGTATGGAAATTGACCTGTTTATCCACTGTCCAAGTAGAGCAGGCCAAGTCATTCCACCCTTAAGCTCACTGCTGTACTGTTTGTAGCCCTGTGGCAGCCTGAGGACACTGCCTCATCCAGGATATCTTGCTTTGGCTTTGCCAGATCCATGCAGTTGTATGAACAGAGCACAGGTTTGTACTCAGGTGGGAAGTGAAGCAAGAACCTGCTCCTTCAGAGTTGATGAGCTTCTGTGAGGATGGTGATGGTGTGTTCATGGTCCTGTCCTGAAAGCCTGGAGTTGTCTTTCCTTTTTCAAACAGTAACTGCTTTCCAGACAATCTGGTTCATTGAGTGTTCAGTAGGAATTATTTGCTTATAAATTTTTGCCCTAGTTGAAATATGCAGTGCCAGGATTAATATCAACAGTCCAGTGTTTGCACTGTGAAACAGGAAATGCAACTTCATGGCTTTATGATTCTGTTGTCTCTTCTGTT